>VVHJ01037649.1:29945-43352 GCA_015107715.1 Tylochromis polylepis
CTGACTCCACCCCAAAGGAAACTTGTGTCTTTGTGGAGACTTAAAGCATTTTAAGTATATTTTAGGACTGTCAATGTTAATCGTGATGACGGATTAACGCGATTAAAATTTTTAACGCAATTAACCTATCTGGAGCGCAGAATGGACAAACTTTGGACAAACTGCCCGAAATGCGTTGACAGAGGCATTTCAGGGATTTTGAGTCATTCTGCACTCCAGATGGGTTAATTGCGTTAAAAATTTTAATCGCGTTAATCGTGATGATGGTTTAACGTGTTAACACGCGTTAACGTCGACAGCCCTAGTATATTTTAATGATAAAACTTTTGTAATTTTAGGACACTTATTAGGATTTGTGGCTCCATAGTTTAGGGGTTTACACACTTGGCTAACAAGCAAAAGATCCCTGGTTTGACCCAAGCCCTCTGGGGCTGTATCAAGAAGGCCATCTGGTGTAAAAACTAAAAACCCTCTGTGTTCATAATGAAGCAGCTGAAATTAACTTCTTCTGGGCTTCTTAAGTAGGATTATGAATTTTTGTGAGTAAAGAGTTTAAATACTTCTCTGCATAGGTTCTCAGTCATCCAGGTCATGGTAGTCTAAGGAGCTTGGAAAGAAAGCAACTGGACTTCTTTAAGTTTCATGACATTTCACACAAGGTCTAAATACTCGTTTCACTGCTTTGCAAATGAAATTCAATGCAAACAGTGTTTAACCTCGTGGGCAGGGCCACTTATCACGTAACACCATCTGCACGAGGGCACAGGGCAGCAAATGAGCCTGAAAACCATGCCCACTGTTATCTATGCCAATTTTCTACACTGTATTCGTTCCACATCAAATTCTGTGATTTCCCGTGGGCTCATTTGCATTGTTCTTTATCCTGGAAACACCCTTAAGTAGCATAAATGAGGCCCAGATGCTATTTAATGTAAAGCCCCTAAGTTCAACAGGACTATTTATGTAAAAATACAAAAGTATAAATTACATTTTTCAAATATTGTGTGAAAAATCTATTTCAGCTCAAAAGACAGAAAATAAAGACTCTTGACACTCAGCTTTTACATTTAATCTAAATCACCTCTCTGCTTTATTTTCCTTCTATTTCTTCATTTATTAGCAACATTTCAAGTCAGGTGAAACAGTAACTTAACACATCATAAAAAAAAGCATATCTCTCTATTAAACATACAGTAGGTCCTGCAGAGTTCTAGAAATTGAACTACAGCACCCCCTTGTGGATAATATGGCTTAATTGCATGGGCACTTCGATGAAATATACCTTTTCTGGCATTGTGCAGCTAAACTAAGCGAACCTAAGAAGTCAGATAAATTCAGGGAATGATGTAGAATATGCAGTTAGTAAAAAGATACTTGTGTTCAAGAAGTATTACTTCCTTCATTACTTTAAATGGGTGTAAAACGCTCAGTGGCAAATTCCTTACAGGTGCGCCTCCTTTGTTAAGTGAATCAGCAAACACTGAACTACAGAAGTCAGTTATCTTGATGTGTAATTCCTGATGTAAGGCCTGAGAGTCCATTCATTTTAAATGAACAGAACATGCTTTTTATTTGTCAGAAATATTATTGATGATCCTTGCAAATTTAGCAAAAGCCATAATCTTAAAGACTGATTAACATATCTCCACCACTTGATGCATCCATCCAATTTTTTTTAACCGCTGATCAAATTCAGGATCCTGGAGGGGTGACACTGGGCAAGGACGGGGTGGAAGTCTTTTCTCTACAAATAGTCTTTGGTAAGTGGGAAATGTAAAAGTCAATATTTACATCTGCACCATTTGTAAATATAGAGGCACAAACGCAGCAACAAAAGAGATGATTTTATGTTCTAGTGAGAAAAGATTCAGACTTTAACAAACCACACAGGCGTGTCACTGTGAAACAAAGAGGCACTTTAAAGCGGGGCTTGTGTGTGTGTGTGTGTGTGTGTGTGTGTGAGAGAGAGAGAGAGCGTTTATACAACAGATTGGCTTTTGTCATCATCGTAGCGCTGGTACTGATCCCCGAGCAGAGGCTGGTGGCCCTCCTTCTTGTAAGACCGGGCACGCACAGCGCACGTGGTGAGAGCGAAAATGACCGCGACGACCACAAGGGCAGCAACTATGGCCATGGTTATGATTTCGCTCAGGGTGAAATTTTCACCTGGAAAGGCAGGAGTAAACAACGATTACAGGTCATCATCTGCATTTCTCTGAAGGCGAGATTAGAGGCGTGCGGGTCAAATGTGTACCTGGCCATTCGGCTTCATAAGAGTAACCGAGATTTTCAGGGGCGGTCACAAACATCTCCGAGTTGGTCACCGGAGGCCAGAAGGGCACCATGTTGTAGCGCCTGTTGTGGCCGATGGGAGCATTTTGTTCTGGGTACACAGCCGCATCTGTCGGGAAGCACTTTAAATTAGCACAAGAGCTCACCGTGCCATTATCAAGGACAATGCGTTTTTTAAAAACAGATGCTACTGAAAGACCTGGGCTGTGCCTCCTCAACCATTCATCAAATATCGCGTCGGTATAGGTGTGGAGCAGGACGAAGATGGGGTCGTTCGGGGAGAGGTGAGTCTGTCCTCCCGTCCCGTTCAGGAACAAATGAGCCAGGTTGTGGAGGCTCCTCACTATAGGGTCGTAGTTCCCCTTGGGGGCGCTGTAGCCTGCCAAAATAGCACGGAAGGGCACAAAAAGCTGTGTATGTGAAAGCAAACGAGTTGTATGACGGACAGACAGAAATATCTTTGTGCTCGCTCACCTTCAATGGTGTTCCTGAAGCTTTCAGAGGAGGTGGAGTAAAATGGTGGCGTGTCAAAAGTGTTGACCTGCAGGCAGTCTGCCACGTCCTGGGGCTCCGGGAGACGCTGGACCATAGGCCTGTTCACATTTCCTGCCGGGTTTCTTCTAATGGGAGAAGACTCGGTGCCTGGAGGGAGGGAGGGGCAGGAAAACAATCGGGATATCATCGTATTTTTTAAAAGAATTAAAAAACAAAAAAGCACAGATCACTGCAACATCACCAGTCTCCAGCCTCACTGTTGCAGATGGTTCCCAGCGTGTCGTAGTCCTCAACGCTCTCACAGACGACTCTCCACTGGGAGAAGATGGAGTTGGGACTCAAAGAATTCATCTCAAAACTGCTCCTGGCTCCCATCAGGTCATCTGTGCAGATGTCACATGTGTTTCCACCGATAGCAAAGTTCCAGTAGGGCAGGGCGAAGGAGGGGTTTTGCAGCATGTCCTGGGTATTGAGTATGAATAAAATCAAAGCATGGCTGGGTTAGAGTCTGTCGCCTTGGATAAGGATGTATTTGACTGTGATGCAAACCAAATGCATTCAATCTGAGCATCGCAATCTTTCTGATTTGATTTAAAGTCTAGTTTATTTTTAATAAATTGTGCTAAAAAAAAAAAGAACACTCTATTGGAAGTCTCTGTAATCCCTTTAGTTATGTAAAACATCTATATGAAGACAGAAGTCGGGGGATGCATACGGTGCTGTGAAGTCATGATGGATTCAGAACTTATGAAACTTTGTGAAAAGAAGTTTAAGTGCAGCACTCTTGCTTTGCTTCCGACTTATTTCATGACTTCCCAATGCAAAACCTCGTAGTTTAAGATAAGGCGTACAGGTAAAGAAAATGTGTCAATAGAGGATTTATAGGGGCAAAATATTCATGAATCTCAAAGGAACATAGTCTGTCTTCTTGGCTGTGAATTACTCCCTCCTTCAATTCTTCTTCTCTGGTGGTTTTTCAAAGGAAAACTTACCAAATCCCACTTTTAAACTCTATGCTTGCTGATATGAAACCAGTCAGGTAAAAGAGTGAGTTCAAGATAGAATGCCGCCCCCTCCTTCCCCCACACCACACTATTAAAATCCAGGCATTCTTACCTATATGATTTAAATGCAGCAGGGCAAGAAGCGAAGACAGTTCATTCTAATTCTTACTTGAAAAAAAAAAAGAGCTTTTCCTCAAACTTCTCCAGTGTGACAGATTTGAGGGAGGGGAAAAACAACAACAACAACAAAACAGAATCCCTAATTAGGGATCCCAATTTAAACCAGAAACTTGCACAGGATAAGGATGGAGATTCTCTGCAGGAGTCCAACACTCTGACAGGGTTCAAACCCACACAGCAGCCTCATTCTCTGCCCTTAATTGTGACCCGCTGGATGGATGCAACACCTACCCTGGAGGGGATTTATTAACATTCTCCACGCCGTTAAAGTCTAATAACGCCCCTTCAACAAAGCTCCTTTCAGTACTGTTTTCTCCAAATGGATGGTGTGTGGACCGAATCCAATCGCTAATTTGAAGTGGTTAAAGTCACATTTTGCGCGCTGCTCGCTTATTAAGGTGTGACATTGCTTCGTCAATTATGATTTCTTCGCCATTACAGTTTGCGGGAAAACGCATTAGACAAAACAAACAAGCGGCCAGGGGAGGGGGAGCGGGGGAGGCAAGAAGGAGATTTGTCGGTGTTGAACTGGTAAATTAAAGATGTCGATAAATAATTAAGTGATGATTAGCGACTCTCGCAACATAATCAGTTTTTTATGTGAGTTAAAAAGACCCTAATGACATCCGCAGCACTGCAGTCTAACCCGTTATAAATCTAATTATCTGCACTCTCTCACCTGCATGTCTCGCTCCAGCTGGAGCAGGTGGTACCTGTGCCAGGTCAGGAAACCGGGGCCCTCGTGTGAAAAATCCACGCCCCCAAAACTGGCCTGCCCCGCGCCCAGGAAGGTCTTGCTGACGGAGTAATAGTGGGACCAAACGAAGTAATTATAGATGGTGACGTTTTCAAACTGCGTGGTGTTCCCGTCAGGGCCAAAGATGCCCGAATAGTGCCGCGTTGCGATCACCAGATCGGGGTGCACCGTGCGCTTGGCCCGGTCCAGCGCGTTCACGAACGCACGCTTTTCCTCCGCGCTGAGCTGCATCACGTTTCTTCTCACTGGGGGATTACAGCGTTGGAGAAAAAAAAATTAGCTCAACCGCTCACGTACTGATTGGAGATCAGTTTTTAATACCAGAGAAACGCGCAATTGGTACATTTGGCAGCTTCTTTTTGCACTTACCAACAGAAACTCTTTGGTCACAGTTGGGCCCGGTCAATCCGTGTTTACAGCGGCCGCAGTTATGACCACTGAAGTTCCCGTTACACTGACAGGTACGGTTGAAAAAACGGATGGGCCATCGTTCCCGATCATCCCGTCCGTCGTGCGGGTACTGAGGCCCATGCGGCCGCGTGTCCACCGCCACCGGCACACACTGTCCGCGCCCGGTGCTGGAGCCACACGGGTTATTAGGCAGTCCAGAGGGCGACGGGCAGCACTGTCCACTCCTGAGTCCCTCTGGAGTCACACACTCTCTGGGGAACTGAGCGCTCACAGCCACCGCGCCCACAATCACCAAAAAGCAGCACTGCCACATTATCCAAAAAAGAAAAGTCGCTGCCAAATGTTTTACGCACGGCTCGTTTTGAGTCTGTTTTTACTGACTGGATAATTACCTGCGAGTACAAACCTGAACTAATTATTTTCCCCAAAATACACTTGCATGACTTCACATCAGGAGTTATTTCTTCTCTGCCAAACGAGTGGGTGTAAACCTCCACCTTCCATGCGCCCACGCAAGACTCCACTTCTGTTTCCCCCCCAAAACCACTGAACCGACGACCTTAAATACCGGATTAGCGCATGACTACCCGGATTTACTGACTCCCGCGTGATCCCCATCACATAACATTTCCTACTAGGGATGGAGAAGGTAGTGTGATCCGGTCATGCACAGTTTTATTCTTCTAAAAAAAAGTCCCTGGATGTCTGCAGTTGGCCGAATAAACGCAGCCTTAAATGTAAGAAAGTCCAATTAATAACCGACTCTAAGAAACACAAATTATGATGAATGACTACTCCCACACACACACTGTAACATCTCAGTGCGCTTTTATGAGCACTGTATGAAAATTAATTTGCTATGAAGTAATAGCCCCCCACAAATCCTTTGGCAAAGGAATAGATGTTTGGAGAGTTCAAATTTAAAAAAAAAAGAAAAGAAAAAAAGAATTTTCAGCATGTTGAAGAAATTCAACCCAGTGAGTGCAACACTGGAATCTAATCTTGCCTCAGAGGTTTGCTAAAGTGATCATATTTCAGGTCATTTGACTTCTCAGGAAGGCCCCTCCACCCTCCCTCTCCACCTCATTCTTTCCCCAACCTGAGCCTGCTTTTACTGAGAGCATGTGAAACTTGAAAGCACGAACAGCATTTATTCCACAGGAAAAAGTCTTTGAGAAATGCAAAAACGTTTCTGTGTTTAAAATCAGATTAAATCATATGCAACAGGTTCATATTTCCATGCACTTCATGTACAATAAACATAAAAGCTGAATTCAAAACAGGTCAATAAATACTCTGCAGCCTGTTAAATGGTGTTGACTACTCCAGTGCCACCCTGCCTTTGAAACACACCACTGTCTCTTGCTGGTTTATTTTTGCCTTGCAGTAAGCTCAGTGTGGTAGATAGTTATAACTTGCCTAGAAGGAAATTTGTCATCCCAGTCAGAGCATACACAGAAACACACAGTGTTTGTTGAGGGCTGGTAGTGCACGCAGCACAAACCTAAAGCACACTCTTCTCCATCTGAAAGTCCCTTATCTCCAGCCCCTCCGGCAGTAATGTGACGTGGGGAACGAGGTGATCAGTGTCATGAGAACTAGCTGTGTGATGTCAGACCGGAGGGATTGCATGTAGGAAGGTTTTTGAGGTAATAATGGTGGCAAGTCTGGTTGTTGGAGATAAAGAAGTTATAATGATGTTTCATGCAGGGAGGGGAAACCCAAGATGTGGCCTGGGGAGGTCACACCACACAATAATGTCATCTGGATGCCCCACACATCCAGTGCTGAAGCTGGTTCCGCTGGCTGAAGTGCTGTAGTTCCCATGCAGACACATTTTAACAGAGCTCACTCAGTACTTATCAGCGACTGATAAAGGGCAACCTCAGGAATTCTTTCAGAGTTTTCGTTAGTCCACTGTGTGTTACGTAGAGAACGTTATTATATTTCTAATATAGCCAAAATCACTGTAAGAGTCCAGACGAAATTCTCAGGACCACAAAAACTTCACAGTGCAAGATGTAAATGGTAAATAGGTCAACAGCTTCTCATCATACCTAATATAAAAGACCACAAAATTAAGACTATATATGAATTTTACAATCCCAGAGAAGCAGAAGGTGGGACATCATGTTGTCTCATCAGGAGTAAATTCGAGCACAGCAGGAGGAAAAGCTGTTTACCTGTCACGCTTAGTGTTTCACTACAAGGACCTTCTGTTTCCAACTAACTTGGAACTTCAAAGAATTGTTAAATATTCTTCAACACGGAGTACACCACACTCCTAAAGATGGCAGTGATTAAAAACATAGATACGGCATGTTTGCTAGCAAGCCTCCCAAACCCAGGGGAACACGATGGCATCATGTTTAACAGCTTGGACATGTGACCATGTGATGACTCTTTCAACCACCAAAGGCTGGGCAGAGAGAGAGAAAAACGTGTTTTCCTGCAGCTCTAACTTATATTCACTTCTAAAGAGTGAGTTACAGCTCACTTCAGAATAAAGGCTGGATGTAAGCCTTCATAACAAACCATTAGCATGACACCGTGGCTTCTTTTCTACATTTGTTTATGAAAATTTGTGTCTCTTTTCTTTTTATTTTAACTGCATTTTTCTTTTATGTCGATACTGTTGATTGACAGTGAACAACTGTGGTTAAACTAAGTGACAAAAGAAACAAAGATGTCTGCCTGTGCTTGCTTAATAAATTCTGGCAGGACTGATCAGGCGAACGGCAGCATGCTTCCTCTGCTCATTATTGCTCCTGTTTTACAGAGCACTAATCTGTCTTCATGCCCACTGTAACGGGGCCCGTTACACTTGATGCCATGAGAATCCAAATAGTACTGAGAGTCCAAATCTGAATTAAATCTCCAGGACTTAATTTCTCGTTAAGTCACCTCAAAAGTCACATTTTTGAGAGCAGCCACTGAATGCTAAACAGAGTCGCTATTGGTCCGATGTGACTTTTGTGGCTTTATCGTCAAAGCCTCACATATAAAGACGCCATCATTCTGTGTGCAGCTTTGACTTCCTTTGTGTAACAACAGCTAGAAGGTCTCCAATGCCGTCGCCCTGACTAGCAACCTTCAGCAAGACGCTGACACGCCACGGCTCAACAGCCAGCGTGGACACATACAAGAAGTATCCAGACTTCTTCTGTTTGCTCAGTTTTCACAACTTTAAACGACCTTCTCCTTTTAAATGCGATTCTGATCTCACCACATTATTTATCAGCTGCATTTGAAGTGAAGGTTATTGTTAATTCTCATTCAATAATCATCTGCAACTATTCTTTTACGTGCAGTTGCAGTATTTATTACGGTTTGTTTTATGCCTTTGCTTGTGTTAGTCTTAATAATACAACTTTTTATACGTATAAAGATATTGCCTTAATTGTATTATTGTTTACCTTAACTTGTTACCTCGTTTTCAGTTAAATTCTCTCTCAAAGTTGCTTTTAGTAACTTTAACTTACCTGGAATTAAGAATCTTTATATTGATTATGCTAACTCTCTCCATCAGACTGTGTTATTGGGTAGTGGTCTAACTGGTTATGCTAAATAACTCTGATGCTATATTCCCCTATAATTGTGCTAATTTCCCTCCACATCATTTTTTTATCATTGTTGGTGTTTATTAATTTGAATCAACATCATACTTAATGCATTAAGCTCATTTTCTTCATTCCCTGTGATGTTTGTATCCAGGGTCATGCCTCCATAAACAAAATTAATTATCTGGGTACAGTCGTTTTATTATGATGATTCTTAAATCGTTTCTAACGTGTAGCCTCACTGAGATTGGGATCTGAGTCACACAGGTCTAGAGGCTGATCAGTGACGCCGCCTCCCCGTGTACAACAGCGATTTTTGGTAAATAATTATAACCTGCTAAAATATTCCAGTAAAATAAGAGAATGTATTACTTTTGTATGGCATTGCCATCCAGGTTTTCTAAGCCCAGTGTGAGTAAAATGTATAGCTGGTGTTAGAAAGTCCCGTGACCTGACATTGTAAATACTCTATTTAAATGTAATAAGAGATTAGAGGTGACCAGTCAGTTTTTAAAGTAGAGCCTTATAAATAAACATCAGGCACTCTGGCTTCCTTCTGTTTGTTAAAGAAGACCACCCTACCTTTTATATAAAAGAAAAGCATCACCTCCGGTGAAGCGCTGCGCATTGGTGATATGTGGAGTCGAGATGCTTTAAAGCAGAGGCATACTTCTTACACTATCACCATAATTAAGCAAAAGTAGGTACAGTAATGTTATCTCCAATAGAAGAGACACGGTATGTGCAAATACCCAAAATCGTCAGTCTTCGTGAGAGGGGTTTCATACGAGCCTCATTCCATGTGGGTTCGTAGTTTTCAGTTGTTTCCATGACTATAAAAAGTTTAATATGCAGAAGAAGCAAAAAAATAAATAAATAAACAAGGCATCATTTTTATGCTCCCAGCCTGGCTGACACTATGACAAATATTTCTAACTACATCACTGATGTCATGAATATGAATTTAAAGTGAAAGTAAAGTGTGATTATGGTATTATGTGTCAGGGCCGAAGCCAGAACATGGGGTGGACCCAAAATGATGTGAACGAAAACTTTATTTACAGTGATATTGTGACAATAACATTTACAAGTGTTAAAGCTAGGAATGAGGCTAGGGCGAATGAATGTGAGCTACAAGAACTCAGACTAGGTGAGTTTGATGCTATGAACATGAATGGGGAAATACTATGAACAGGAGCTATGAGATTACTGTGAACTTTGAACATAAACTGTGACAGGCGAAGCTCAGCAAGGGGAACAGTGGTACGAGAGCTGGTGGTAGAGAGGCACTGAAACAGGGAGAGCTGAGTCAGAGTTGGATTGGGAAAATGACAAGGCAGATCCACAGTTGAAGTATGAAACAGCTTTACTTGTTCGCAGGTGGAGTTTAACAGGAGGGGGAGGCGAGGAAACGAGGCCTGGGTGAGTCCAGAGGAGTAATGATCTGAGGTTCCAGACAGAGACGGCGGGGGGGGGGACAGGCAGATGAGACTGGAGAAGACAAACTGAGAGTTTTACCGGCTGTAGAGACATGAGGAGAGACCAGCGTCGAGGCGAGTGAGGTTACTGCGAGGATGACAGTTTTCCAAGGAACCACTGAAGACACAAGAGAGCAGAGGTAAGTACATGATCTGTGAGGAACATGGAGATATACATTAGCAGACAATCTGGCGAAGGCTGGTTGTGAACGCTGGTCTTAAATACAGCCGGCTTGATTAGTCTCAGGTGGTGATCCTGGGAGGAGTGATGAAGACTCCGCCCATAGAGTTATCCTGAAAGTGAGGACACTTTTGTCATAAAGGTGCTAAACTGAAAATTAGGATGAACTGTGAGGACTTCCTGCTAAGTGTTTCATGAGGGTTAAGTTCATGTTTGTGGTGCAGTTTGGTTGTAGTCCTTGCTAAATGACTGAAGAATGGAGCTACGCGACGTCACCCATCGGGTACCTTTAGGAAACCTCAAAATGAGCATTTTCACCATGGCCATGTGCATTGTTTTGAGACTGAATCTGACGAGCAAAGAATGACTGTGAAACCACTTGGACATTGGCTAACAACTTGTCAGTCACAAGTTGCCAATAGGCATGCCATGTATAATCCTAATTTGCTTGAATATTGACCAAAATTTACAAATTTGTCTTTTGCATGTGTGAAGATTACTACATCATCTTCAACCATTTGTACATTAACATTGTGACACAGATTAGCTAGATTGTTGATATATAAAGGCCAAATAAAAGTGGTCCAAGTATAGAGCCTTGTGCGTACCCAACAGCAGGCAAGAAGATGCGATGCCATCAGTACATACACATTGCTTTCTGTGATTGAATCCACCTAAGGACTTCTTTGGGGGTAAAGTGTCAGTTTAGTTAAAAGGAGTTGATGACTGCCAGTGTAGCTAAAGAATAGCTTTCTTTAAGTCTAAAAAGTCGGCACCCACACAGGCATTTCTGTCCAACAAACATATTATTTATATATAAAAACACAGTTTGCTGATTCTGTAAAGTGAGGAGGACATAATTTAAACTGCACTGGATGCAGAGGGGCTACAGCCATAGTTTAAATGATTAGTCGGTGACTTGGCCGCCCATTTTTCCCACTGTTTTATCTAAGATAAAACGGTGTCAGTCAGTTGGTAATTAGGCATTTCTGTTTTTTCTCCTGTTTTAAAAACTGAGGTTACAATAACAGCAATCATTCCAGGCTAATGGGACAACTGTTTGTCTAAATTATAAATTAATCATATGTGTAATTTGACACACTATCGCGTTGTTTTAAAATGCAAGTATCAAATCCATAGACATCCTATTATACTCTCTATGATTAGACCTCGAATCCATATGATGAGTGGATGGAGATGTGCTGGGAATCAAATCACCACATTGGTCACATATCATCTTTATACCCGTTTTATTGTTATGCATGAATTAGGTGCAATATCCAGGCTTGTGAGATGCATCTCTGCTGTCCCCGTCTTGCTCAGGGGTTTTGTCTATGGGCTAAGTACCAAATGCTGATGACATAACTGCGGCGTCCCCTTCTAATTGGTCTATTGGAAACCCTGTGCATGAGAATGGAGAGCAGGCTGAGTGTGACAGCAGAGTCAGCCTCAGTTTATTTTCTATGAAAAGCTCACCTGAATGGAAACACCTGTGTAAGCCAAAATTCTCTGGACTCCTAGAGGTTTGGATTGGACTTGTAATTATGCTAAAAAAACCCATCTGAATACCAAATCAGTCTGTGTCTATACAAATATGAATTCTTTACATCTATATTTAAAGTCCACACATGAGCAAAAGCACCAGCCTGTATTCAGAGATGTGAGAACAAATAAGCAAACAGACAGGTGTGAGCATGTTCTGTTAATATGCAGACTCACACCACCAGGATACATCTGCTCTTTGGGATTTGTTCGCATTTTTATATCTCGGACAGACTATCTGCTGGACGCCGGAAGCATTTTCCTCTTTTTTTAAAAAGAAAAAACCATTCCTGCGTCTACGGCAGTGTAATTAATCTGTCTGACAGGTGTCTGCTGCGCAGGTACAAACAGCCAAATAATAGGATCTGTTCGGGATGTGACGACTCCCGCTGCGCTGTGCAGAAAAAAAACCAGCAGGTGTTTACTAAAAATGAATCCGAGTGGAATCAGCAGTTTACAGCACTTTATTCAGCAGCAGTAGACAGACAGCAGAGGGAGATTTTATTATTCTTATCCTGTTTTGTTCAGCAGCACAGCTGAGGCCTGTTGAGAAGGTACCTTCAGGTTTAACCCTGCCGTCGCGGTGTCATGCCGGTGTTTCCCCTTTTTCACCAGGATAACTCATGCAGCGACCCTTACCTGCTTCAGAGCAGGATATGTTCAATTTATTGCACTTAAAATCAACATCTTCTGATTACTGTGTAAAGTGGGATTTGCTTGGTGGGAGATCCCAGATGAATTTGTACTGAGAGCTCCCGAGATTTGTTTTCTTTGGGGACTGGCTGCATTCACTCAGTGCATGTGTGTGTTGCTTTCTGGCTGTCTGTGCTGACCTTGTGATTGGTCAGTGATATTTTCAGGATGTACTCCACCTTTCGCCCCATGACCCTTGGAAAAAGCGTCCATCTCCTATTTAGTTCTACACTGAATAAGCTGTAAAGAAAACAGATGCATAATGATGCACATCATCAGTTTATACCCAGCTCCCCTTTTCCTAAACTAGGTGAAGAATCATGCGTCTGCCTTTCATTCACTTTGAATGAGTTGAGAAACTGAACTGTGGATTTGCTGCTTTGCTTCGGTGCACTGAGAAGTTGAGAAAAGTTCAAAATCAGCCAATCAAATCACGCTATTATCATTTTAAAAAAAATCAAAACAGGCAACTCATCTCCAGTGTTGGTCAAGTTACTTGAAAATAGTAATTAGTTACTAATTACTGATTACTTCTCCAAGAAAGTAATCCCGTTACTTTACTGATTAGTTACTTTATTACTTAGTTACTTTTTAAAAACACGATACACAACCCGAATACTGTCACGGATTATGAGGCTGAGGACTCACTCGCAGGACTCTGAAGTCTTTAGGAAGAAGGTGAAGGTTTATTTACAAGGTGACACCAAGTGAGGATATATATACATATACAGTGAGACAGAAAACCACGGGGCTCCAGGGGGTAGAGGTGGGAGAGGTCCGAAGGGGAGGGGAAGTCCAGGGCAGGGGCACACAC
>VVHJ01037650.1:0-15195 GCA_015107715.1 Tylochromis polylepis
TGCTGAGGACTGGGGCAAAGTCATATTCTCCGATGAAGCCTCTTTCTGATTGTTTGGGGCATCTGGAAAAAGGCTTGTCCTGAGAAGAAAAGGTGAGTGCTACCATCAGTCCTGTGTCATGCCAACAGTAAAGCATCCTGAGACCATTCATGTGTGGGGTTGCTTCTCATCCAAGGGAGTGGGCTCACTCACAATTTTGCCCAAAAACACAGCCATGAATAAAGAATGGTACCAAAACACCCTCCAACAGCAACTTCTTCCAACAATCCAACAACAGTTTGGTGAAGAACAATGCATTTTCCAGCACGATGGAGCACCGTGCCATAAGGCAAAGGTGATAACTAAGTGGCTCGGGGAACAAAACGTTGAAATTTTGGGTCCATGGCCTGGAAACTCCCCAGATCTTAATCCCATTGTGAACATTGTGAACCCACTAATTCTGACAAACTCCAGGAAGTGATTATGACAGAATGGGTTGCTATCAGTCAGGATTTGGCCCAGAAGTTGATTGAGAGCATGCCCAGTCGAATTGCAGAGGTCCTGAAAAAGAAGGGCCAACACTGCAAATACTGACTCTTTGCATAAATGTCATGTAATTGTCAATAAAAGCCTTTGAAACGTATGAAGTGCTTGTTATTGTATTTCAGTACATCACAGAAACAACTGACACAAAGATCTAAAAGCAGTTTTGCAGCAAACTTTGTGAAAACTAATATTTGTGTCATTCTCAAAACTTTTGGCCACGACTGTATATCTTAATTATCGATTTCAGTTGCTAATGAGTTCCAAAATATTATCTTTAAATACAATTTTAAAAAATAATGATATTCCAGTAGTAGTATGATAAGTTTTTTTGAATATGAAAACTATAAGAATATTATATGCTTTTTGTACAATCATCAAAAAAATCCATCTTTTTTTTTTGTTTGTTTTGTTTTTTTGTGCCATTGTAGGTCAGAGTTTAGTAACAGTTAATGGATCCCCCCTTATGTATACATACAGCCCCAAATACTCACTGTTGTGCCTCTCTGCTGACCTCTTTCATATAGTCTGATGATTATTTGAACCAAAGATTTAAAATTTTGATTTATCAGTCCATAAGACCTGTTGTCACTGATTTTCAGTCCAGTGCTTGTGTAATTTGGCATACCTTAGACTTTTCTCTTCGTTTCCTTTCTTAAGAAGGGCTTCATGTCAGCCGCCCTTCCACTAAAGCCATCTGATGATGCTTCAAGGAAAAGTACAAACAACAAACAGTAGATGGATAAACTCTTAGGTCCCGTGACAGGTCTTTGCTGGATTGTTTCTTTCTATTTCATAAGAACATGAATTTCACAAGAAGAATAAAATAGGAAACACTGAGGGAACAAATTAAACTATAACACTAAGGACTAAATTATAACTAAGGGCTCTAAAATTGTTCAAGAATAAATAAAAATCAATGAACAAAACTATGAATGCCTAATAATCATTTACTCTCACTTTGTCATCATTCAGTCTAAGCCTCCTTATAAACTCACTTCTAGACCAAAGATTAAAGATCTTTACAGCAAAGGGGTCTTCTATCGAAATAAGTGTAGGGAATAACCAAGGAATGCAATCAGAAGTATAATGGAGCCCTCAGATAAACCTTCTTAAAAGTCTCCTAAAGGAATATTAAGTCACCTTAATGTATTACACAACTAGATATTTGACTATAGATAATACAGTTTATGAAGTGCCCGTTTATTACTGGTAATTACTACTTTTGTTACACTACAGTATAATACATTTAGCACCTTAAGCAGCTGTTTGATATATATTCAAGTGTTGATATAATATGAACAATAAAAATAATTTATCAACTGAAACAAGCAGGTCTGCATTGTCATGTCAAAGAAACCCTGAGTAAAACATACTGAAAGGTTTTTCTCTGTCAGCTTGAAAGGACCTCTTAGACCTTGAATTTAGCAGATCAATTCAACATTTTATTGTACAATAGTTTAAAGCTACACTCGACACACATAACAAGCATGAATTCAGACATACAGAGATAAGATTCCCAGTAGAATTTCATGCATTCTCTGAGTTGTTCTTGTGTTACACTGCCTTTCTTTTTATAACTACAAAGACCATTGACTAAAAACATTTGACCTTCAAAGTTTGCAAGCATGATTGCACATATTACTTGGATATACACAATAGATACACACTGTATTCATGCATTCAAGGTGAGGGAAAGTTTTCAAACATCAGCTCATATGAATTGGGAGATAGTGTGATGTTCTCCAAGAGCAGTGAGGAGTTGAGTTACATGCAGTTTAAGTGTCTCCTTGTTGCACAGTGTGTTCCTTAATGTTACTCCTGCCAACAATAAAGAACACAAAGGCCTGGTATGCTGAGCTAGCACTTCTAGTTCCCCCTTTTCTCCTGTATTAAGGAAGAAAGTTCAAACCCAGACATGCACTCAAACATAACAAGAAAAGCTTGGAGTATGCATGAGTATTTGGTATAACGGTCATTGCATGTACAATTCTAACAGATTTTGTTCAATAACAATCTAGATACATTTTGCTAACCTTCATTAAATATAACTAATGCAACATGAACATATTGTGCTTTTTTTCTTTCAATTTAGACTTGAATTTTGACAGTCCAAACAACATCTGAGATCCTATAAGTACAAGCTAACATCTCAGACACACTAAAGTGAAAATAGTGGTTGCTTGTGATTGCATTGAAATTTTGTGAATTCAGTGACCTACTGCATATAATTGCAGCAGCCAACTGGTCATCCAGTGGTTGAGTGTGCAACACTGTCATCCTCTGGGCGACCGCTTTTCATCAAATGGTGATTGCAAAGGTCACTTAGTAGGAAGCAACCGCTCTCCAAACGATCACAGTCCAACACGGAGTGACCGTAATCACTTTCAGACAAATTAGCAAAGGTTGACAAATCTAATTTGTGAATGTAGACAGATTGGCAACACGTTGCTATCAGTCTGAGTTAGTTTGCACCAGTGAGTCCGACTTACCTGTAATGGGTCTCTTTGCAAAAGGGTATTTAACTCAGCAGCCAGCTGGTTGTATTGTGGTTATATTCCTATATAAAAGCAAGGTTGCTGAGATTCTATGTATTTTGCAGTTAAAATGCCATTCTGCAGCATCTGCATCACTATTTGTGTCGGAATTTTTGAAATTCTGTTTTAAATCAGTCCAGCTTGACCCTGAATATAAGTAGCTAATGTGAATTTCAGCTCAATGTGAACTTTTCTGTCTGTAGATGGCAACAAATCTGCAACAGACAGCAACAGATTTGTTATTATCACTCATTTCTCACAGCTAATCACCATATTATCACAAACAGATTGCATATAATTGCCAGCTTGACATCATTTAGTTGCAAACTGATAGCAGACTGACTCGGTCTCATTGGAGTTTCGTTGCATTTCTTTGATGCAGCCATTTCAAATGTAAGGAGATCGCAAGTTCATTGCATACAGTTTTGGTTGACAGAGGTCTCCAACCATTGTGTTCCTTAGTATGACTGTAGCACAATTCAGTAAACTCTAGGCCAGCTACAGACGGAAAGAAATAAAAAGCAACTGTGATGTAGACATGCAAACATAAAAGTCACCCTCTATGGCACAGAAAAAAAATACAACCAGCAGATAACTAGTATTGTATCTACAATTTGGTTTTCTTCACCCTTATATTTAGTCTAGTGTTTGTATTTTGATGAAAATGGAAATCACACAGTCTGTGTTACATGCCCTCATGTGTATTTTACAGAACTTTTTTGGAGACACAGAAGGATTAGTAATCCCCCCCTGTGATGTTTTAACTCTTAAAATGTAAAATTGGTGAAGTAAGATTATTTCACTGACTGGAGATTTATGCTTCAGTGAGAAACCTACACCACTGCTACGTCATAATTCTGCAAATTCCTTTGAAAATCTACAACATTACCTATAACATAACCTGACATCGCCCTAGAAATGTAATTATTGTGACTGCCCTGCTGAGTACTATTGATTGCTCTTGTGCATTTTGGGGTACTTTTTACCCACAATTTTTTAATTTATCAATGAGAGAATAACACCACCATCTGAATATAAGGAATACAAAACATAATGTTAATATAAGGACTCACAAAGCTCAACAAATTCCTCGAGGGAGATTGCTGAAACTATTGGAATGGACATGAGGGATTGTACAAAGAAATGGAAAGAATTATTTGTTTTCTATCGGCTGGTACTGCATATAAAACACCGGGACATGACCACAAGATCATTAACACATAATGCACCACACACAGGCATAACTGCAGGCAACAATGTCAGCCATTTACATCGGTTACATCATAGACTCTACAAAGATTCGTCACATGAGTCCAAATCAGGCCTTACTTGTGATTTGTATTTATTTATTTATTTATTCATTTATTTATTTGTGATTGTATTTTATGGTTTGAGTATGGTTAACTGTTGCTGTGTTGCTTTGGGAAATCTGAAGACAGTTCTTGATAAATTATCTTAAAATGTAAAATATCTGGCAGTAGGTGATAAAAATCAATCTGAAAACAGCATGATTTATGACTTGTCCATCAATGAGTCAGCCAAATGCTTCCTCTGTCAATGAGTCCAAAGAATCTCAAGCGCAGTTTAAACTGCTGCGAGCTCAAAGCTCTTTCAAGTGATAAATGCGAAGAATGGTAGTTGAAACCAAAATGTCAACCTCTTTGAGAAGCTAAGTCTCTATCACACAAAGGCAGTATTGATGACAGTTAGTCCTTGAGCAAGATTAATTCAGATACCTTGGATGCTCTGCAGTGAATTGGATGTACACAATATTGAAGTGAGATGATGTTGCTATAGTAACAACTGGATCTTTCAGCCCCACTCACAATGTATTGTACTTAATGAACCTGACTAGACAGAATAAGTCTCTCCATTGTTGAACACTGATGCTGACTTCTGAAGAGACCCTGATAATGTCATGGAAATTAGCAGAGTGCTGTGGATGTGGACTTTGTACCTTTTTAATGCTGAGTGCTTATGCGATATGATACAGTGTGATGTGAGATACTTTACAATCCCCATGAGAAAACTTGTCTTAGATTCACAGCACTGTTGATCTGCAGCAATTGCACTGCAAAGAAGAAAAAATCAATAACAGCTGTCAGTAAAAAAAAATGCATAAATTCTGATGTATCTGAACACCTACACAACAGATTGTTCATATTACCAATATATTCCTAAATTTACTCATTAAACTGTACCCCTGAAGGCAACAATGCATTTAGAATTGGCAATGCAGACATTTTTTAGTGGAGTGGCAGTTAAAGAGGAATAAATGACTAATTTGAGCAACAGAACTGACAATAAGGAACCAGAAGACAGAAACCACAGGCGGAGACCCAAAAGCAAGTGACAAAAACATCGTTTTTTAGCCTTATTATAATTATAGTCTACTTTGGGAAAATGAAGAGGCTTTTTGGATTGCTGTTTTTATTTTTTATTTTTTCTTTGTTTTTACTGTAGCAGATGTAGCTAAGACTTGAAAAGCTACATACCTTGCTAAATAAGTACATACACGAAATCCACTTGAATTGTTGGCATGAAGCTTACCATATTGCAGCTTTATGCTGATATGCTACCTAAAGAGATAAACAAAAAAAAACAAAAACTTGTTTTGGCCAGGCAACCTTTGTAAAGCAAAGTGCATACCCTTTAAAACCAGAGCCAAATCATCTGTTTGTGAAGACTAATTTCTACACTTCAAATTTTTATATATATATAAACAAAAAATATGATTCCAGTATTTACATTTCAGACACTTTTAAATACAGATGGAGTATGTCTCTTCAGGGCTGTAGAACGGTGCCCCCCAGTGTGCAAACATTCACAGATAAACACACAGCAGTCACGCAGTGCAGCCAGATATTATGAAACAACCACAGACAATATGACATGTGAATGGAAACTTAGTGAGTTCAACTGAAACTCTCGTTTCAGTGATTAGTGTAAGACTGCAAGTTCTGTCATGCCAGGTCCATAAGGACAATATAAGTCTTTATCTCAGTTATTTATCTCTCTCAGTATCTCTCTACAACACCCACCCACACCCCACCACCCCTACTCCCCGTAATGACCTCATTCTCACTCCTTGTCCATGTTTTTGTCACAGTTCCTTCCAGTGAACTTTTTTCCCTGTCTTGTTCTTTACTCCTTCTCTTTGTGTTTAACGTGACATGTTCTGTATTTGCTCTGTATCACTGTCTTCAAACCAAATCAGTCCTAACATTAAACTAAGATTTCTTTATAACTCAGACCAGACTTTTTCTGCAGTACTTGTAAATCGATCCTTATTAGTATAAAAACATAAGAAAACACACACACACTCTCTCTCTCTCCCTCTCGCTCTTTCTCTCTCTCTCTTTCAGTCTCTTTCCATTTCTTACCAACTCTAGCCAAAGCTGGCGTGTGCAGCACTCAACCCATTCACGCTTAGTCAGCTGAAAGTGCGGATGCATCGTCTGAACCAAAAAAGCCTCTTTGCATTCCTGTGGCATCATCTAAAGGAACATTTCAGTAAAAAAAAATCAGTCGTGCCATGCTAATGAGATCAAGATGGATTATAACCTGTACTATGCAGGGAGTTGCCAACTCCTGACACGGCCCGCAATGTGCTAGGCTGCTGTTCCCTAAGATGTAAAAGGGCAACTTTTAATCTCATTTCCCCCCTCATAGAAAGGCATAATGAGTAATCGTGTTACCCATCAGCGCAGACTCTGTACTCGAGTTATGTGCATTACTGACAGTGAAAAATGGTCTGCCTGAAATTTAACCCAGCACTTACACTAAGGCGATACAGTATACTATATTCTTGTGCGTGTGTGTGTGTGAGTGTGTGTGTGTGTGTGTGTGTGTGTGTGTGTGTGTGTGCACGTGCATGTAAGAGACCAAGTGTGAGGGAAAAAAGAGGAAGAAGAACTTCTGCTCATATGCATAAAAATCCAAAGAGGAAAATAAAAGTACTCATGGAAATTAGTTTACCACTGAATTTGTCCAACTCAATTTAGTTATAGAACAGGACAGCACTGGGCTACAGAAGTTGTAAGTTCATGAGCACTATCGCAAGCTCTTACAAGTGAAAGTGCATTAGCATTAGTGTTAGCATAATTTGACTCTCACAAAGATTACAGGCTTCCAACAGACACAACAGGCATAAAGGCTGCAACATAAACTTAAACTGTAATTTTTAAAGTTGACAAATTTTCTATAATGAAACATAGTGTCTAAATACCCACAAATTGGCTTAAAAAGGTAGAATGTGTTGAAAGATTGATATAGCCACTCCACTGCAAAATAGAAAAACTCCTGTTTTTTTCATTCAGTCCAGTTTCTGCGTGTGCGTGTGTGTGTGTGTGTGTGTGCGTGTGGCTACGCCTGGGTCTGGGGTTCGCTGGGCTTTGATCCGTCTGGGACACTGTTATTAAGGGTGGGGGATTCCCCTGCTGCTCCCCACTGGTCACCACAGACATGTCCCTGATATTTTAATGGCTTCTAATGCAATCATTTTACTTGATCACATTGTAGCCTTTGATACCATTGACCATAAAATCTTACTTAATATGCTTAAGGTTCTGGCTGGTATCTTTGGCTCTGCGTTAGATTGGTTTTCTTCATAACTGATAGGACTTTCTCTGTTAGAACAAACAACTTCAGCTCTAACCTGAATTGTGACATAGGGTCTCCTCAGCTGAACTGGAAAAAATTACTCATGCGTTTGTGTAATTGCATTTTGATTATTGTAATGCCATGTTTAGCAGCTTGGACAAATCATCTCCCTCCACATTATACAAAATGCTACAGCCAGACTATTTTTACCTTGTATCAAGCAAGCACTATCACTCCCATTTTATACTCTTTACATCGGGTCCCAGTAGATTTTAGGATTTGTAGAGACATACAGCGCACTAAACAGCCAAGCTCTGGATTACATACCTCAGCTTCCTACAAAATATAATGATGCTTGCTATCTTTGTTCACAGTCTCAGAATCTGTTAGTTGTTTTCTGTACACAACTAAAGACTAAGGCGATACGACCTTTTCCTTCTGTGGCACCAAGACTGTGGAACAGTCTACCATTACAACTACACTTAGTTGGCTCTGTGGACTCTTTTATAAAGCAGTTTTTTTTGTATAAACAGGCTTTCTGTTGAGAATTTTACTGAATTATTATTATTTCCTCCTTTTAAAAACTACCTGTTTATTTTACTGTGTCTTTTTGTGTCTTTTGATTGGCTATTATGGCACTTAATGTTCTTATTTATTTTACTCTTTTGGTATACAAAAAGCTTAATTAATAAACTTTACTTACTTACTTGAATCAGTGTTGTAAAATTCAATACCACAAAGTCAAAAGCAAAAAGGGCATGCATACTTAAAATCAAAGCTTGTTTGTGCAGTGTACATTCCGTTTTATTTGAACACTAACCACAGTGAACAAACCAGCTTGAACTTGTACATCCACACTTGGACAAAATTAGTCTGCTCTAGCTGCAAATCAAAAATTCTTGTCATACAGTTTTGAACAAGAATTATTAGGCAAACCTAAGCTTTTGTTTATTGCCACTGGCAACTCGTTCATTCTGAGTCGGACGAATTCTGAAACTTTAGTGAGATTAACCACTGTTAGCTGTGGTTTTTAACAGTTTGTAATGTCACCCATTTTGAAAATGCAACCTAAGCATTTTGACCATCGTCAGCTTGTTTTTTTGGTGAGACACTGCATGCTTATATGGTAGCAAACTGTCAGTCATATAGTAGCCAAGCCTTGAAGTAATCTGTGCTTTATCATCTATTGTATTATAAATAGGGCCGTCAAAAAAAACTTACTCAAATCTAATTTGCCATTGCTCTGAGCACTAAATATCAAATCTTGTTCATCTCCATTATATTTGAATGAAGGCAGAAACTCATGATTAGCTGAAAAAAGGCTTTTTAATGCCTTGTGTAAACAATTTGGGTAAACTGACCCTTAATTTAAAACCTATTAATAATCTTTTTTAAGGCAATGTTATATGAGCTAATAAATACATCCAAGGACTACATTTGATGGCTAAATTGAATGAATGATGGCAGAAAAAAGAAATGAGCTCTTCCACATTAATTATGATTTAATTATGACATTAAAAATGATTTATAGTACTAAATGTGCAGGTATCTGCATTATCAGACTTGGATCGTGGTTTGTCTGACAAAATGTTTTTTACTTCAACATACAGAATGTGATACTGAGTAATGGCTTCGGGAAAATGTCTTTTTCAAAAGGAAAAATGAAAGAAAAACACCTCAATTTTGAAATAAATCATCTGATTCTGTCTATATCGGCTCATTCAATACACTGATGGAGTTAAAATCAAATGTACCTCCAGTCTGTGAACACCATCAGATGACTCAGGGACAGATCATCAGTTGCAATAGTTTTCCATTCACCCTCTTTCCCTCCCTCCTTTTCTTCTGTTCTTCCCTGACTCCCTGCAGTCCAGTCATCCCTTCCACATCCTGGTCCCAACATAACTTCCCCGGCACACTCATAAAGTACAATTAACTTCTTTCCCTCTGTCTTATAAATATTCATTAGCGCCAGTGTGTTGTCATTTTGTTCAAAATGATTGCAATCGAATTAGCATAATTAAACATTATCTATGGTAATGCTGGTGGACGAGCAGCGCTGGCGAGACTCCCTAGCCATGTTTCGATGTGTGTCAGAGCTACAGAGAAGCATGATGGATAATACAATTATGTTTGGGAGACAATGGGAGCCCTGTTGTATTGTTATTAATGTGCTCTGTTAATACCATGAATAGGCATGTCTGCAAGATGGTTTTGGCTTTGGAGGAAATGAGAGAAACAGATAAAAAGAGAGCTTCTCTGTCTCTCTGTGTGATAGATTTGTCTTTCCTAATGGTATATGCAGGAATGTGTATGATTGTGCAAGTTCTTGTGGACTGCATGTTAGGCAAAGGGAGAGCAAATGTGCAAAGCGCAGTGGAAGTGAAACCTGTTTGTGTGTGTGTTTATAGGTTTGCCTGATATAAAGTCAATATTGTCCTTTTATTACATGTCAGATCGATAGCTCTAAAATTACACAGAGGTTGAACAGGTTTTTGAGCAAATGACAACTGAGCATCTGTGCAGTTTGAGAAGTTGTTATGATAGGCTGACAATAAAAATGTTAAAAAATGATAGCTGATATCCCCCCATTTTTTGTCATACAAGCAAAGAAAAATGATGGAACCCATATTTCATGTCTCGGCAATAATGAAAACTTTCACCAAAAGATGCAAGTGTTAATGTGCATCTCACGAGACAATAACAACAAAAAAGTGAAAAATGTGTGCGTATGAGGAAGTACGAGTAACATTTTCCCTTATTAGTGGAAAAGGTTACACATATTTTCCTGTGGCTTCTTTCTGCTGTGTACTGATTTTATCTTTCATTTACTTTTATTTGTATTGTCTTGTGTTTGGTAGAGCTTTCTTTAGAGACCTGGCGGGTACTGTATGTGTCTGGATAACTGAAAAAAAGATTTGGCCCTCATCAACACTCCCAGAGCAGTTGGTGAAAAGTCACATGATATGTTGAACCATGTACATGGACCAAAAAAAAGACAATACTCATGTTTATTTGTGTTCATGGACATGAACATGCTCTTATTTCATTCAAAGCTATTAAAGTTAAACTGTAATGTTTGCCGTAGGTTTTAAAGCTCCATTTTCTAGATTTTTGGGGTTAAAAGTCCAACATACTTCCAGTTTAAATGCCACAGTTTCAGCTGTGCTGACTCTCACACAAAAGAACAATTTATGTCCATGTACATGAACAAATAGATTGCATTTTGCAACTCTTTCATAATTTTCAAAGAATGTGGGGTGACTTATGTAGAGTCTATTGTGTCATCTGCTTAAATACAGCAAAGAGCACAAAATCAGAATTGACTGAGTCATTTCTTCACTTGTGTTTCTTGATTTCTTGAGCACGTGCTTGTAAAGCAGTGACCTTTCATACAGTCTTCAAGCTAGTGTATGCAAGTTTTTAAATCAAAAATATTTTTAGATAATCATTTGATTCGTTTTCATTTCTGTAATTGTCTAAATGTTTAAGAATCTTTTCTACTAAGGACTCTTGAGCTAGAGTAGTGTAAATTTTTTTGTGCATGACAGAAAAAAAGTAACATAACATAATTATCCAGCCCTAAGTTTTGACCTTTAATTTTTTTTGTGAATATGTGTGCCAACTTGCATTTCTGTGCCATTCTGACTTTTGCAGAGCTAAAATTATGCCAGCTGTTGCAACTGGATGAATCCTGGGATGAACCCGTCCGCAAATCCTCATGTTTCTTCACGTGCATTTGGGCGTGTCTGGCTGACAAGAACACTCCCTGTATGACCAAAAGCTAAATAAATAAACAGAGACACTGAGTGACTCATAAAAGGGTGTGTGTGTGTGTGTGTGTGTGTGTGTGTGTGTGTGTGTGTCTGTGTGTTAAAATTGTATTCTCATCCATTCACCACAATAACACAGACCTCACAGACCAGTGGCTCAGTGCCCACACCCATCCATCGAGATGACAAGCAGTGTTTACATAGTGATGGTTACTTACAGACAGACAAGCTCACAGGGAAGTTTGATCTATGTTTTATACTTAGCAGCAGCAAAAACTGAGAAGCGGGTGATCCAGCAGCCAAAGTTAATCACTTGATCTACTACTGAGTCTTGTTTCGTTCATCACTCTTTTCACAAGTGGAAAAATATCTGCCAGTGGAAGAAGAAAATTTGTCACAGCGTGCTGAAATAAGTGAGCCCATCAACTTTCAGCTACAGCAGTAAACTAAAGCATAGTGGCTGCTATGAGTTTTTTGGAGCTACCCAGAAACATTTGTTGAGATTTGTAAATCTATGTGGTGTAACTCGGGTAAATCAAATGATGCTTGAACCATAAAAAAGATGGAACAGAAATTTTCATGACATTGTCTGTGAACAGCTAAATAAATGCGTTCCTGATGAGACTCTCACCTCAAGAAAACAAACAGATGTGTTGTGGGCAGCACGGTGGCAAATGTGGTTAGCACTGTTGCCTCACAGCAGGAAGGTCCTGGGTCTGACTGGAACATCTGGCTGGAGCCTTTCTGTGTGGAGTTTGCATGTTCTCCCAGTGTCTGCATGGATGCTCTCGGGGTTTCACTTGGGTTTCCTCCCACATACTAAGACTGTGATTCTAAATTGCCCATAGATATGAATGGTTGTCTGTCTCTCTGTATTAGCCCTGCGACAGGCTGGTGACCTGTCCAGGGTCCTATACCATGACCTGGACACCGCCTCTCGTCTCATGGTTGCTGGGATAAGCTCCAGCATCTCCATGATCCTGAATTGAATAAGCAGAAGAGAATTGATGGATGGTGTTATATGTACCAGATGGTTTTTTTTAAATGACCCATAGTTTGTTTATGAAGTGATACAACCTCTACTGGCCATAGTGAGAACTGCATGTAAAATGTTTACTGTCCTGGGCCCCTTTAGAGGTAGAACAGCTGTACCCTTGTATCTCCAAGCCTCTCGACGTTAGTTGAAGTCCAGATAAATGTGAGATTAAAAATTGTATTTTCAATGATTTTCAATGGGGCATTTTTTGGCCTTAGGATAAAATGTTGCAGGTTGCATAGCTTAGCCATTTTAAGCTAAATTAAGGAACTGAGACTACAATTAAAAAAAAAAAAAATCCGCTGGCAAACATGAGCTATATTCATTCAGCAAAGCCAAAATAACATGAAAAAAAAAACGTAATGGCACAAAATGTCCCCAGGATCGTGTAAGGGTTAAAAATTTACTCAAAAAATGTCTGAATATGTGTTTCTTTTCTACCGAAAGCTTCAGAAAAATGCCAGTGATGTGATTTTAACCCAAATTAAAGGATAATGACAACACTACAGAACCACCGCTGTGATTGGTTTAATGCCGACCTATCTGTTTTGATCATCTCAGAGAGAAACGGAAAGGATTTTCCAAAGTGTCCATACCCTAACAAAAATATGATTATTCCACTATGACAGCAGATATTTTTACTTGATTACAGAAAAAAGAACATGCTTGAAGATTTTTTTTCCTGCTCTGTGAGGAACATTAGGTACAGAACATATTGATCTGATATTATTACTTCTCATCACAGAGCTTATCTTATCTGGCAAGCTGTGACAGGACTGGCAGCAAGACATAAGAAGTACAAAAGACAGAATCATGCTTTCATTTCAAATTGTGTAACTGTCACAGTTAAACTATTCTGGCAGCTGTGACACCTTGAAATCATAGGTCAGTACTATAAAACTCAGCAGTCAGATGAAAGAGGCAGACCGAGCCTGTGGCCCGTTACTTTGCCTCAGAGTTCATAGAGGGCATAATAAAGGAAATTATACTAATAACTGGTGGAGGGATATGCATAGCAGGTTATGTAATTGTACTCTATATCAATCAATAAAGTCTTGACCTGGGAAATGAGCCCGACATTAAGTCGGGAGTTGGTTCCTTGGCACCTGCTGTGAACAGTGAAATGAAAATCAGCATGCAGTGAAGAGGAGAAAGAAACTCTGAAGCAGAGGGTCTATATATGATTGAATGACAGGACTGCAGTGTGTCCAACGCATGAATGTGAAGGGACCTGGTATATAACATTGTCACAATGCACAATTAAAACACGCGTTTTTCAATAAATACATGCACTAACTGTATCTTGAAGCCCCAAGTGATAACTGATTATAACACATCAGCAGATGGATACTTAATTAGTACACTAAATTGTACTTGCTCCTTTTAGTAACATAACACTCCAGAGGATGTGTGAGTTGCTAAGTGGAAAGTCAGCAAGTCAGCAACCAGGAGTCGGAAAACACTGAAGACAAGCACGCTGGATTGAATTAGGGCCTTCAAGCAGTTCTTGTGTTGTCATTGTCTGCTTGAGAAGAGTAACTTTTATATAAGTTATTTTAGTTTAAAAATATGTCCTGTTCAACATTTAACATGTAAAAAAGTGTGAGATTTACAGTTAAAAATAATGAATGGTATTCAAAAATGCTGAAATTGATCAAACAGCAGTAAAATGAAGTGAAAAATGCTGTGTTTTCACATAACTTCTGATTAGCTCCTCACTCCAGTTAATGGAGGTTTTTACATTTATTGTTTTGCTTTAAAATGTTTTTATTGTCCTGTGTCTATTTTATGATTTTAGATTTTATTGTCCTCCTTCTGCATATCTTTTCTGTTCATTAGTCCCCCATTGTTTTACTGCTTAAAGTTCTACAGTCTTACTTTGTCAGTTACCTGTAAAGCACTTTGAACTGAACTAACCAGTATAGAAGATGCTATACAAGCTTATGTTTAAGGACTCTTTAATTATTGGCTTTTGACTACTAGCAGCACTGTTGAACAATGCTTTTACAATGACCCAACAGACCTTAGTTCAGTGCAGACATTTGGGAGTGTCATAGCAGGAACAGAATGTTGTGACTTAATACATGTATTAGTGGCCAGTTGGACAGTGTGTAGGAGCTGTATTGCATTGTTGAATTGTTGAATACAATTTTTCCTCTGACCCACCTGTCACCTGAATTAAAAAAAAACAAACTCCCCTCTCGCCCCTGTGGGCGGTCTATCCTTCAAGCTCGGGTCCTCTACCAGAGGCCTGGGAGCTTGAGGGTCCTGCCAGTATCTTAGCTGTTCCTAGGACTGCGCTCTTCTGGACAGAGATCTCTGATGTTGTTCCTGGGATCTGCTGGAGCCACTCGCCTAGCTTGGGAGTCACTGCACCTAGTGCTCCAATTACCACTGGGACCACTGTTACCTTCACCCTCCACATCTTCTCGAGCTCTTCTCTGAGCCCTTGGTACTTCTCAAGCTTCTCGTGTTCCTTCTTCCTGATGTTGCTGTCATTCAGTATCGCTATGTCTATCACTACGGCTGTCTTCTTCTGCTTGTCCACCACCACTATATCCGGTTGGTTAGCCACCACCATTTTGTCCGTCTGTATCTGGAAGTCCCACAGGATCTTAGCCCGGTCATTCTCCACCACCCTAGGGGGCGTCTCCCACTTTGACCTTGGGACTTCCAGGCCATATTCGGCACAGATGTTTCTGTATACTATGCCGGCCACTTGGTT
>VVHJ01037651.1:0-10855 GCA_015107715.1 Tylochromis polylepis
CGGGGGGGGGGGGGAGTAGGTTCGGCCGGATGGGGCCCCGGCCTCAGTCGGGCGGTGGGGGTGTGTGGCGGGGTGTGGTCCTTGGCGAGGCTGCAAGGGAGGAGTGTGGCAGTGAGCTCAGGGGGCGGGGCTCAGCAGGTGCTGGCTGGCAGGGGCTGATGAACTGTGGGTGACTGTGCTCTATTTTAACAGTGAGGAGGAGGAAGAGGGGGTGGAAGAGCGGAGAAACAGGAGCCTGCCGACACAGCGACGGTCAGCAGCAGGTCGTGTGTGATATAAATAAAAGGTCCATTTGTGAACAGCCGCCTTGTGTGCGTGTGCGTGGTGTCGAACTCGTCACATTAATATCACCCCAAACTCATTGTACTTTAACCCAAACTATTTTCTTTTCCTAAACACAAACTTATAGTTTTGCTATCTAAACCGAACCAAACAGCGAGTGAAAACTAAAGTGAACAGGCAAAAAACAAAGCTAACCTTTGAGTGAAACCAAACACAAGGCATAGTTTCCAGCTTGATGCCACTCCACCTGCTTTGCACTTCAGAGAAAGCTTTATCACTATCTCACACAACTTCATAAAAGCCTTCCAAATATTATTTACAGACACAACACAGTAAGTACACCTAGTAAATATGTACAAACTTTGATCCACATCAGCTGGAACTTTCACCATTTATTAACAAAAATGTTACCCGTTATTTAGACTTTGATGAGACGGGGCTCACTACACAGGTTGTGTTATCAACCTAGTGCTGAGGCCATTCTTCTACTGGGAACATTTTAATACTTTAAATATTCTATTTACCCCTTCAGTCAAATATAGTACTTTTTAATTTTTTTCCGGGTCCTGCAAAATATGTTGATTGGCGTCGCACATGAAGTCATACACGGTCTGCAGCCAAACAGATGGCTGCAATTCATATTCATTGCAAAAAATGATACAACACGGTGCAGGCATAGATGACATAAATGTCAACTACACTGCATGTGAGTCATGGGGAATAAACTACCTTGACCAATGTTACATGACAGATCCGTCTTTAGAAACAGGACGATGAATCAACTCTGTTTGGTTTTCTGGAAACACAAGCTGGAAACACAAGCTGAGGGGCTACAGTAAAAATCATCTCCATTTCATTTTTTTTTCACCTTTGCTACACAGTGTGCTCCTCTTTCTGACTGGACTCGGATGTCTGTGTTTTGATTTGTCATTCTTTGATGACTGGCAAATCGATATGCTCTTAAAGACAGGGTTAGGGAAGAAATTGACTTTCTTTACACCCACTCTATTTAGCCTGACAGTCCATGGCAGCTCGCAACAAACACATCACCATCATCATCATCAACAACAACAGGCATGAAAAAAGACAAACAACAGGTTGCAGACATCAGTTATCAAGCATTCCTTTCTATAAAACAATATATGAGACCAATTGTCCAGATGCGCCATCTTTCCTCTTTGTCATCGTAGGTTAAAGCTGCATTTTTGGATCTTTGTTCGTGTGCGTGAAAAGGAGAAAAATGTGTGGCAAAGACTTGCATCTTTGCTTTGCCACTGCTTTTCAAGAAAAGTTCTGCTTTCCTATCTTCTTACTGCCTAAAGGACTTTTTTTTTCCCAACACAAGAGCATATTCTTTCTCTCTCATATTTAGGTTTAGACAGAATGCTGAGTTGTTGCTTGGCACCTCGGGCGACGGCACGCTGGTATAGTGCTCGTGCACAAGGGATGAGGGAATAAAGGTTTGTTGCACAAAAACCATGTGACTAGAAACTGGGCAAGTGTTTCAGAAAATGTTACTGGCGATTAAGCCATCGTTTGGCGCATAGAAATTCTGGTTATTGCTGCCAACTGCTTTTTTTTGTGGCCCTTTAAGCTGTTAAATAACATTTACAGATTATTCTTTTTTTTAAATGTTCCTCACCAGAATTGAGAGTCACAGTAGAAATCCTACCCTTGACCCGGCAGTGCGCAAACACACACTTTCACACTCGTTCTCTCTCTCTCTCTCTCTCTCTCTCTCTCTCTCACACACACACACACACACACACACACACACAGATACAAATGCATGCTGGATAAATGTTGTCCTTAACCTGGCGTACTACAACCGCTCAGCAAATGCCAGCTGGGTCAACAGATGCCCTGGGCCTTCTAGCCTGCTCTCATACAAAGAACACTGGAGCTGTCCCTTCATCTACAGACACAAACACACACACACCCACACACAAACATGTGCACACATGCCTGACCACATGCCCGCACATTTTGAGCTGTAGTGACAGCAGTCTACAAGCAGATTATGAGGTTTTATCTTGCTTTGTGTTTGCAGCACTCAAATTGCAGCAAGCAAAAGGGTAGCAGGTCAGAGTTGGTGGGCTGGGGTGGGGGAGGGGCATTACAGCGTACAAAACCAATTCTGTAATTGCAAAATGTAACAGGACTACAGTAGATGCATGTTGCTGTGAACAGAAAAAAAACACATTAGCTGTCAAGGTGCACTTTTCAGAGACATAGCTTGTGACACTGTTGCAATGGAGATCTATGTAGTATTTATGAAATTAGAGAATGGAGAAGATATATGTGTGTGTGTGTGTGTGTGGCTGTTTTCAAAGGCCTAACATTATGACCACCAGCCTAATATTATGTTGGTCCCACTTTTGTTGCCAAAGCAGCCCTGACCCATCAAGGCACAGCAACTTGAAGGTTTGCTGTTGTATCTGTATCAACATGTTAGCGACAGGTCCTTTAAGTCCTGTAAATTGTGTTTCCCAGGTAGCACCACATATGCACCATCCATGGGCCAAACTGTGATGGCTATATGGCTAGGTGAGCATTTCCAAACTGCAGCTCTTGTGGGGTATTCCTAGTTTGCAGTGGTCAGTATCTGTCAAAAGTGTCCAAGGAAGGCACACTGGTGAACCAGCAACAGGGTCATGAGTGAATAAGGTTCAGTTATTGTAGCTCAAATTGCCAAAAAAGTTCAAGCTGGTTCAGATAGAAAGGTGTGAGAACAGACAGTGCACATCAGTTGTGGCATATGGCAGTGTTTCCCAACCACTGTGCCGCAGCACATAGGTGTTTCACCTGATTTGGTACACTAAGCGACCAGCGTGAGTAACCAGCAGAACAATTACATTATCTTCCACCAGAGGGCAGTACAACTTCTTGCTCCAATTAAATGGGTTGCCAACTGCCTGTAAAACAGAAGAAGACAAAGAAGAAATTACATAATAGCCATGCTGCGAGTGAGACAACACAGCGCGTAATAGCAATAGATAAATATTTGAAAAGAAAAAGTAGTCAGTCTGACCTGGGTCCTGGAGAAAACTCCGACCCAGATGAAGTGGTCAGAAGTGGCATGAGTACTGGTCAGAAGAAAGCAAAAAGGTATACTGGGGACAAACCGAGCCAATCCTGCGCTGCCCGGTGCGCGGGGAGAAATGATCAATATGCTTTTTGTGACATTTTTTGTGATTTTTCTAACGTGAAATATGTGCCATGGCTCCAAAAGGTCGGCAAACACTGTAATACAAGACATGAGCTCTTGAAACTTAACCTAAAATTCTGAATAAAAAATTCAAAAGGGTGAGCTAAAAGCACGGCTAACAGGTAAAGTTGATAGGTAAAAATATCCACGAACAAACTGAATAAAGCAAAGCTTGATTGACAACTTATTGCTACCAAAGATCAAAGTCAAAGTAAACTTTATTGCCATCTCTGCTATATATGGTACAGTATATAGAGAGACGAGACGACGAGGCCCCGGTTCCATTCAGTGCAAAAACAACAAATATAAGAAGAGTACGAATAAGTCTACACTTAAGACTCAGGTAAAGGTAAAAAGGAATAAATACACACTTTAAGATTAAGCTAAGATAATAGACAAGCTTTAAAAATGACCTCCAACTGTAAAGAAACTGGACGTGGTACAGTAAAGGAAACGGGGTCTTTGTAGCGTTTCCTTCTGCCCGCGATCAGCCCGAGCATCATCACCTCAGCAGACAGCTTTCTGTGCTTTGCTCAAGGCCCTAGATGGACTCTGTCCTTCCCTCTCTGAGTGCTTCAGTGAATAAACCCTCTGTGGTGTTGTCATCTTGACTTTGTTTCCTTCGAGGTCAGGTGTTTCTGTCGCCCCCGCCGGCGCTTTCTCTCGCACACAACTGTTTGTGTTTCCCGTTGCCCTCCCCTGTGGTTTGACCATTTTTTTTTTTTACAAGTCTGAGTACATAAATTCTGAACTATGATCTCACAGCAATTCAAATATTCATCCCGGTGCCGGGGTTTTTGTAATGTGGCGTACTTTCCAGATGCACGGTTCAGTTCAGAGGCCTATTTGCTCCACAGCGAGAGGAGGAGGTGCAGAGATTTATGGATATGGAAAATAGTAATGTGTGCACCAGTGTTTGTGTGCGAATATGTACGCGGTGCATTTCAAGCAGCTCAGGTGGTCTGAACGTTCAAACACTAAATAAATCATGTAGCACAAACACAGGGTTGCTGGTAACACGCCTCCTGACATGTGGTCACTGCGCAGTTGTCAAGAGGTGCTTGCGAGAGACAGAAAGAGAGGCTGTCATATGTTTGCGTTGGACAGCAATTGCACATATGTTTGTACGCATGTATGCCTACTTAGAAGCAGCAGGTCTGCAAGAGTGTGCAGAGGAGGGGCCGCGTCTCTGGGCTCTGCATAATGGATGAATTCGCTGCAGCGGGCAGAACAGGCCAAGCTGGACTCATTTCAAAATGCCTCGAACGCTGCTATTTATACAGAGAGCTGGAAGGACTTCAGGAGCAGCAGCAGGAGGAAGAGGAGGAGGAAGAGGAACGGGGACCACTCGTAGGCACCTTAGCCGTGCCCAAGTACCAACCAGGCCCATGTTCACTTCTACAGGCCGAGAACACAAGCTGAGAAAAGATCCTGACTTTTTATTTGGTTTTTGTTTTGTTCTTATTCTAACCGTAAACCACTCAGAGACGAGTCTCTTTGGTGCCATTATTTTTAAAATCTACTCTGAATTCTGCTTTTGCTGTTTTTTGCCAATTGGAAGAGTCACGTATCCTATAAATCCTAAGATAACCTCGCAGCATCCAGCAGGTTAACAGCAACCCACTGAGAGTTAGGGTTTCAGAACCGAGATATGTTTTTTCAAGTGGAGTCTGATGCATTTATTTAGCATTTGTTCCCATTAGACACGTTTCCGCCCATGTTCACCTGGGTTACTGATCAATTCACATGAATATATATGGGGTCACTACAGCAACACAGTTTCATTTACAGTTGTTTTCACAGTTATTGCTTAAATATTTGACTATTCTTATCTCTGTGTGTAGGATTTGGATATGCATCTTCTTATGTGAATAAATGAATTTCCACAGCCTGATTTGGCACCCGGCATCTCTTTAACTTACTAATATTTAAAGATTTTGTCTTTCAGAGTTTCACTTGGTGAAAAACTTGTTGACAGTACTGCTTTGAGAAGAAATGTCCAGCTCTGCTGTAGAGCACAGCTTTCTCTTAAACTGCTCTTTTCAGCCAGTAAGAGAGTAAAAGCAGGAGACACTTGCAGGTAATAAAAATCAGATTTTATTCACATTATATTTAACTTGTAGGTGAGGTGATTTTGTACAATGGCTGCCAAAGGAAAAACCATTAAAGAGCTGGGCAATGCCAGCACTACGCTGTATGTGAGCAAAGCTATTACTGAATATGTGCAGACAGGCCCTGGGCCCTCTCACAGCCACCTTCACATAGCTGTTAGTGTAGGTGTTCTTATAATACTTTTGTAAGAGTTTTTGATTCTAGGAGGTTTTTCCTTGTAAATGTGTTATTGTTTCATACTTTTCAGTCAATATTGTTTTTTGTTTTTTGGGTTTTTTCCCCCAAATTTTCCAAATTTTGGATTTTGTGCCTCCAGAAAATAGTTTTCAGGACTTCTTTTATAGCTTTTGTATTAATTCTCTGTTGATTAGAAATGTAAATAAAAATGTCTGATAAAATATAACATTTTTCAATGCAGCAACTGTCAGTCATCTTTACAAGCATACCTTCACTTTTTGGGTTGCAAAGCGGCTTGTAGGCAACTGTGGGCATGCCGAAGTAGTTAAAACTCCCTGTGCGACATTTGAACGTGGAGGGCTGACAGCTGAGCAATCAGCCCATGTCGGCTGGCAAAAAGCGCAACAGACTGCGGCTGAGCACGGTCTGCGGATGCTATGGTCATTTTGTTCAAGTTATTTCCTCGCCTTACACTCCGAATTTCTTCAAGCTTTATTTTACTGTAGCCAAATAAGTAATAAAATCATGATTCGTTAAGGCTGTTTTGAGTAAAGCTGAAGGACTGAAACCATCTTGCTCAATTCTGGTGAAAGTCAATATGACAGAAGCATGGAGAACATGGAGAACAGTGTGAAGTCCTTCATTTGGAAGCCGCCGATGTCCGAGACTTTCACTGTGGGCTTTAAACGGAGAGAGTGATTCTTTTAAAGCCATAATCATGTCTGAAAAAAAAGGCTTTTATTTCATTTGCCGATTTAAAACTTGACACATTTCTTGTCACTGTTGGCACAATAGAACAAGAAAAGTCTTCACTAAACCGCGTAGCTTAAAGAGGCAACAACAGGAAAGAAACAAATAACGCACATAAGAAAAATAATAAAGTGACAGTCGACAGGTAAAAGGGATTGGCATGCTAATTTTAATCACTTATTTGGGCGTCACATCCCAGAGGCACGTCACTGACAGGCCGCAGCCGAGCCGCCGTCAAAGCCTCATTTCTTTAATTTCACATCAGAGTGAGGAGTCACAGATTTGTCAACAGGGCTGATTAGAGGGGAAGAAAAGGAATAATAAGGATTTAATGAGAGCAGTACAATGCTGAAGGATTCTGTTGTTCCTATTCATCCTGCTGAAGAGGACGAGACTGACAAGTTTCCTTTCAACTCTGACAGACTTCAGATGTTCGAGTTCATCTGTAGTGTTTTTCTCTTAGTTCTTCGTTTATTTGTGGAGTTCGTCGTGCTCGACGTGCTTTGACCGTGTGTGTTTTAAGACATCCGGTCCTTTCTTAGTATCACAGTGATGATATATTACTAATGCTTTGTAGCACATTTTTAGGTGCTAGTTTACTTTTGGTGTTTTATGTAAGTATCTTATAATTTATAGAATGTTATTAGGCTAAAAATGTAGGACACTTTACAATTTTATTACTTGTTTGAAGTCTTTTGTAATCATTTTATTCATCTTTTCTATCATGGAGTAGCACTTGGCATCGATGACAGCAGGTGTACACGTGTTACAGCGGGTACAGTTATTCCATTACGAGTTCCATAAACGCCCTTCTACTCCAACTCTTCAGGTAAGTAAGGAGTCAGGCTCTCCTTGTGGCCCACTGGAGAGCCAAAACACCCGGCACCATCAACTAGACAAAGGTCATCCCACTCCCAGAAGCTCCACTAAAACTAGTCTTTGTTCAGAACTTCCCAACTAAAGGAGCCAGCGCTCAGAAAGTCCATTAACGGTATTCATCAGCTAGCGAACAAGCCAAGCTACGCAGCCGCAGGAACGAGTTGTTAACCGGTAAATGGATTATAAAAATGGGTCTAAATGGATGCTGTGAAATGAATGACCACGGGGTTTTAGAGCCAGGCCTGTGTAGGTGCTTTAATATTAAAAATTCCCCAACTTTAGGAGCTGGGGCAATAATGAAACACTAGAATACTAATTTAATGGTGTATAAAAACTGATGGGCAAACTTGGGCTTTTAACATAGTGAGTATGATTGATGCCGCAGAGCAGTCACTGTATAATTAGCTGCTGTTCTCTAAAGTTTTAATGTGAAACTCAAAGTTTCAAACAGCAAATATGCCTCTGCTATTTGCTCCAGTTTAATGTACCGTCTTCTTTTTAGTACTCTGTGAAATTGGTGCGACTCTAAGGTCTTTTACTGGCTGTGCGATTCCTGGAAAATGAGCGAAAATTAGGTTTCAGAGACGAGAAACAACACGGCCCGCTGGCACACGTGCCCCCGTCTGCCTGTTTGTTACTGTTCCAGTAACCGACCCCCGACCTTCACTGCATCAACACGCAGTCGCGTACACACACACACACGGCGTTATGTGGCTCTTTGTAAGAACACACACACACACATGCACGCAAACACAGGGCGAGGAAGTGTGCGGGAACCTCATGGGGACTGAGGCCCCGTTTACACATCTACGTTTTCCCTTAAAAACGTATACTTTCCCCTTTGTTTGCACCTTTCGTTTACACACAAACGGAGACGTCGCCTCTGAAAACGATTCTTTCTAAAAACTCCGGCAAAAGTGGAGATTTTGGAAAACGCCGTTTTCGTGTGGCAGTGTGGACTGCAAAAACGGAGGTTTTTGGCTCTCAATTTTGACGGCCCTATTAAAGATTAATATCAGTTTGTACATGCTCCAGATAGGTTTTCTTCAAAGAAGACGGAATGTAAAGTAAATAAGTAAATAAACGGCAGAAGGAAATGACGCAGGTCGAATCGTCTTACGTTTCACGCATGCGCGGTACAGGAACGTAAGCGTTTTCAGTGTGGATGAACAACTCTTCGGAAATGATTGAAAACGATAGTGTGGACGCGGAGCGTTTTTAGACAAAAACGCCGTTTTCAAATTTATCCGGAGTAGTGTAAACGTAGCCTTACACGTGGCACCGAGCCCAGCAGCAAGCTGTGCGGCCGAAGATCGCCCGCTTTTTCTTTTTCTGCGACCAACATTTTCTCCACAAATCACAAAATGATTTCCATCTCGTTTATCATCCGCTGTTTTGATGTTAGCATCTACACTGAAATCTGACTTTGGCAGAACACACAGAACCTCAGTCAAGTTTTCTGAAAATGTAATAATTTGACAAGGAAGTCACGTAGGTTTTGCAAATTAATCGCACAGGTGTATCTGCTAGGAGGCTGAGCGGTGGCACTGGTGACCGCCAGTATTTTTTTATTATTATTTTTTTTAAATGGGACATTTTCTCAGTTCAAGCAATTGATGTTTTCTATATTGTGAATAAAATATGGCTTTATGAGACTTGAAAATCATTTTATTCCATTCTTATTTACGCAGGATATCAATTTTTTTGTGCAAGTGTACAAGAATAAATGTGCAAAGTTAAAATTTTCATTTCTGTTTTTATATTATCTGGGCAATTTTTAGTAACTTTTTTCTCTTTTAACCTGCACACATATCCTTTTCACCTTCACTCCAGACTCTACAACCTTCCCTCATCTGTCTTTCCCTCCATCTCCTCCATCTCCTCTTGTCTGGATAACCAGCGAGCACAGTAAAAGTCAGGCTGTAAATTGTTCCACTCACAGACGTAACCGGGCTGTCCTTGCCGACTCTGCCGCTTGTAAACTTTCCAGGCAGGCGGCGTGTCTGATAAGGTCATCCTCGGGGGACGGTCATTACATTAATGAGTCAATGGAGCTCTGTTCTTCCACCTTTCATTAAAAGTCCTGCAGGTGCATCTTTGTCATAGAAACGGGACCACGAACAGCAGCTAATGCAGGCGCAGGATCAGGGAAGAGGTCAGAATGCATCGCAGCTGAAGGTGGAGTTTGGAGTCCAACGGTTGAACCTTTGCGGGTTAGTGAACTTGTAAAAGTACATGCTGTTGAGGCAGTACACTAGGAAAGTCTCAGGAGTTTATTTTCACTCCAAAAGTAAACTTTCTATCAAATGACAACATTGAAAAGTTGCAACTTCATCCTTTGCCGAGGAGGATGCCGAGGAGGATTACTTCGTATGTTACAGGTCAGAGTACGTTTTGAACAAACCCCGAGTTTCCTGAATGTGTCTGACAACGGAGCTGCAGCCAGAGTTCATCACTGCACCACAAACTGCTGCTGATGTTGGCAGAAGTTCAACTTTCCTTTGTGTGAGAGTAGGTGGGTTGCACAGGTAGAATCCCAATTGAACAAGCAACTGCCCAAAAAAATAAAAAATCCAAAAACAAAACTCCAAGAAAAATAGTTTTGACAGAAACTAAATTCACAACTTCTCAATTCAAAGCCGTCAAACGTCTCTTTGTACGGTGTATGCACGTTTAAATGAGCACGGTATAAGATTTCAGACGAGTATGAGTGCTGTGTTCAGTGGTTGGATTACTCATCCCTAAAACGATGAAAGAAAATCAGGTATTTTTACACGCTGAAAGGACTCGATATGTACCAACTGTTCAGTATTGTTCAACATAAGCTGTTGTGATTCTTCACACAAAGTGGTAAAACGTCCTTTTTTAAACTATGGACGGTAGGCTTGGATTAAATAGAATATACGTGTCACTTAAAAAATGCAGCTTTCATATCAGGAATTCAAGGAGAAATGTAATCCGGTCTTTAAGTCTGACGTCATTAGCCGTTTCCGGATGTTGGAGTTAATTGTTAAATGTTGTCATTATTGTGTCTAAACTGTGAGTCTTATATTCAATTGTATGGTTAGAGGAATTCTTTTGTGTGTGTGTGTATCCTCCTCTCCTGTATCCTGGAGGGGGAGGCTATAGTGTTTTATTGCAAGGTACTTTCATGGGAAGGTTTCTGGATTCCTGTTCTATACGGATGTATACGTCTTATCTTTATGGACGTACCAGTGCTTATGTGAAGTGGACCAGTAAAAGGGATTAAGCCATGTATATAGGTTAGAGGTCTGGTGACCCCTTTGTGATGGGGGATGCCGTTGCATGTTTACCCAGGAAGTCATGAATAAACACACACACACACACACACACACACACACACACCCTCACTCACATGCACACACGTGCACACACATACACAGTGCCTTAGCTTTTACGACACCACATGGGGGTTACAATGGGGGC
>VVHJ01037652.1:0-15383 GCA_015107715.1 Tylochromis polylepis
TAAGACCTGATAACATCTCGGTGTTATCCTCTGTAAACTGCTTGGCAAAAAGAAACAACATGCAGCTGACACAGTTTCACACCTCTGACACTAACAGAAGATGGATACCTGCTTGCTGAGCAGAATATTTATATATTTTTTAGCATTATCACTCCTTCTGTTGTCAGAAATATTGCTGACAGAGCAGCATCGAGATTTGACTTTTAACCTGTTGTGTGAGTTTGGCTTGAGGATGCGTTCACTAGCTCTCAGTAACGTCAGTTAACTGAGGGGGTGACCTGTGACTCTGGTGCTGTGAGCGTGAGCAAAGGAGGTGTACAGTGTGGTTTTAGAAACCACACTAAGAACTAGGAGGGAGTCCTGTGATGTCAAGCACTGTTGGTGCATGTGGGTGGGTGGGGGTGGGGTGTGCGCAGCGTTGTCACATTAGATTCCCTAGGGGTGGGACGACAGAAAACACCAGTGTGATCTCACAGCGTAGGTGCACAATACTGAGGCTGCCTTTTTGTGGCGTGATGGTGTCAGAATCCAGGGCCAAAAGTGTGAATCCAAGTGTCTACCTGTGGTGTCGCTGAGTGGGGGAAGACTGTTGAACTGATGATGCTTCTGATATTTAAGGGTTCGTGTCATGCAACTGTGACCTTTTCGTGTTGTGATGATATTGGAAGGGCAAGAAGAAGAATGATTTTTAAACTTAAGTTAATCTACAGAACTAAAGATATTTAATTTATTACATGTTCAAAGGTTGTGGATTTGTAAGTGTGATTGTTGGATGTAAACATACTGCATCTGTCACTCTTCTGGGAAAAATCTTAACCTGGAACTTCAGCCTGATTGTAAATCTTATGCCACACAATCCCAAACACGTTGGGTCGGGTCACGCTTGCGTTCTTTTTGATGATACACAGAAATGCTGTAAAACTGAAACAGGACCATGCAAGTAAATTGAAAGGATACTGTTGTCCAAAGACAGGTTTCCCAAAATAAGAGTTAGGTAACCTCCAGGTCAGGGATGTCAAACTCATTTTACATTGTGGGCCACATGCAGTCCACTCTGATCTTAAGTGAGCCGGACCAGTAAACCGCTCCTATCCGTCAGTGTAAAAAAATTAAGTACGCTTTTAATACAAGAAAAAGAAGAAGCAGTTTTAGTGATACCTCTCAGTATTTCTACATGATAAAGAAATGCTGCTTTGGGCTTAAACTGTAAGAAATTAATGTATCAAATTATCAGTTGTGCCTCAGTGTGACCAACACATTTTAAAAGGCTAGATCTTTACTTCAGATCAATATTCTCTGTTTTATTTTTGTCTCACACTTTTCACTGTTTCACTAGTACTTGGTGTAGTGTTTGCAGACAAGTTGGTGTCTTCAGTGCAAACTACAGGTGAGTGCAACAATCTGCTAGTGACCAAAGCAATACGATGGAGGTTTTTGCCAACCCAGTCAGGGAATACACATTTTTCCATTGTGAATAGTGGTTGCCAGATGGTCGGTGACCAGTCTGTAGGCCTGTGTCACTGGGCCAAAATGGCAGAAAAGTTAACATGTAGCGGTTACACGACTGCAAAACCACAATAGCTTAGCTTAGGTAGCTTAGCTTAGCATAAAGCCTGGGAAAAAAAACAAAAGAAAGAGAAAGAGAAAGAAAACTATATAAGCAACCTTTTGACGAAAGCTAGATATAAGTGTCTAGTTACTTAGTTTAAAGAAAAAATAAAAAACTAATTATGATTTTAAATCTGCTTCTTTAGCTTGCTAAAACTTGCATATTTTGTGAAAAACTCCATTATTACTTAAATATAAATGAGAAATATGTCAATCAATAAACAATAAAAAAAAAACACACTATAATACCAAAGGTGCATGCCTATGAAGTGGATGATACTGATTAAAGTTTAAAAGAAAAAAACAAACCCTGACATCTGATAGCTAACACACATTCCAAGCTCTGGTTATTTAGATAACAGTGTTGTACGTTATCACATTGCTGGTCAGCAGTTTCTTCTCTCCCACTGGAAATCACTCCCACCTTTTTTTTAAAACTCAGATAGTTTAGTTTAACTCAGTACCCACCCACAATTTTAGCTGTTCCCATCATTGCTAAAATTCGTCATAAAGCTAAAAATTGCTCTTTTTTGTTGACATTCCAAGGGTTCTGGTTGCTTCATTCGTCTTAGTCCCTTTTGTTTGTTCTCGTCTTTGAGCACGAAGAACCCAGCAGTATAAACTTTTCAGGATCAGGGTCTTGGAGCTGTAAGACAGGCAATCAATTCCCCGCTGATGCTGAACGAGCAAGAAATCACCAAAATGAAGAGGAACCAAAAGAAAGTTTTTGTAAGAGCACTCTGACATGTACATTTAAATTAATTGGAAATAAATTTGGTGGGGCAGCCAGAAACTTACCCCGTATATTCCTATGTTTACACAACTGAAATAGGTGGTGATCACAGAAAAGATTCGTTCAAATAATCCCTAAGCTTTCGCCAGTGCTGTCTATCTGACACGTCTATTTCAGCACTCATTCTGAACTTCCAGTGTTCCTACTGTATTTTTTATGGACAGCACGCTGGAATGACCTGAGAGCGTTGAGCGTACTTTTTTACACACACAGCTTCACCCTTCCTCTTTGTGTCAAATACTTGGTACTGTACAAAGTATACATGACAGAGGGGAATAAACAAATTCTAACAAAAGTGGAACTGTCAAGAGAAAAATGTTGGCGGAACGTACAGAAGCCATTCGAAGTCTGTTTGTATTTAATGTCTCTGTCTGCCTCATTGTGTTGACATAGTTGAGTGGCTGCTTCTCAAAAAAGGGAACTGCAGTAATGTCATGACTGTAGAGGCAAAACGGGTCAAACTAGGTAACTATGTTGTAATGCAGGCAATTATTATTAAGTCATCTGATGTGAAGGCGCACGCATGATACAGAATCCTTTGTTCTGTCCTCAAATACTTAATCAACAGCTGAACCAGTTATTAATGGACCAGCTATTTGCAGGTCCATGTTCATGCAGTAGGCCAATAAAGAGTCCCAATAGTTTCAGTGGGAGCAGTCTTATCTCCTTATCATAAGTGCACTCAGGATTTTCTCGACTAACCATATCCATGTATTGAATCAGCATGACATTTTTTTCAGTAGTGAGACATCATTTGGGCACTCTGGAATGAGCTGGAAATGAAACCACATTACTCAGAAGCAGACGTAGTAAAGTAAATAGCCTATGGCGAAAAAATAAATCATGGCCATGGTCAGTAAGCTGCCTGTGTGTAATAATTTTGGTAATGAATGTTAGCAATTTTGGCTTGCTTCGAGAAGAACTTTGTACTCTGTTTTAGTCAATCTAAAGGACTAAACTAGTAAGCTCTTAGTGCTCCATATTTGTTTGTTTGTTTTTTCTATAATATATCTTTATAGCTTATTCTATTTTAGTTGTATTTCTAGTTTCCAGAACATAGCTTAAATACAATAAGCTTATAACTTAAACTTGTCTACTGGAAAATTAGCACATTAAAGTTAGATCAGTTATGTCCGGACTGAATAAGCTAGCTTAAATACTGTCTTTTCTGGTTAAATTTTACTGCTTGTTCTATAGAACTAACAAGGCTTAAAGTTAAAGCTGTAGCAGTGTAACAGTGTGGCTGTTTTGTTTTTTCAGGCAAGTTCATTTTAAGCCAGTTGTTCACTAGCCAAATTTAGCATCCTTTCTAATTACTAAACAAACTAGCTAGCCAAATAGCTGCAGGTCATTCAACTATGGTCTCTGAGTAGAAAAAACAAGATGTGATGATTTGAAAAGACAAGTCATACGGGCAAACTATACACTTGATCATGATGGATTTCAGTCTGTCTCTGTTTGGTTTGGTAATTGGTTCCAGCTAATTTTAAATCATGTTTTTGAATGCTATACATTTGGTATAATTTTCATTGGGTAACACAGAACTGCAAGAGTTGACTCCTTTTTGTGCAAATTTGTACTTACTGCAACTTTAAAAGTATTTTCAGCAGAGGTTAATACACTTCCTGATGTTGTGTGTGTGTGGGGTGCTTACTTTACTCACATGAAAAATAATCAGTGAAAACAATGAGGCCACACATGTCTGTTGAACACTCAACAACAGACAGGTAGACACTGTTTCTAGTCAAGCATTCACAGCAGCAACAGCTACATGGGATTTTCCCTGCTCTGAACATGAGTTAGGTCTTGCATGAGGAGCTGTTCTAGCAACACATACTGTACAATACCTATCATTAAAATGTGCAGCAGGATGTCTGGAAATTGTAGGATCAGAGAATGGAAGTAAAAGCATGCTCCAAATGTCACAGACAAATCAGTGGGAAAGAGAACTGGTTTTGATCATGCCATTGTTATTGATCTGTTAATTCAGAAAAAAAATCAGTCACAAAAGTGAATGGACTTTTCAAATCCCGATGCAAAACTGAGGTAACTGAAAACCCAGAGTATTATCATGTAAAGTAAGCGTTAGTCTAAATTTCTTATTTGTGCCCAGAGTAGGACAAAAAACATATAATAGTTTTTGTTTCTATATTTAGCAATATAAATAGCAATCTGATAAATTCCCATAAATTGTGTAATCAAGAAGTATGTAAGTAAATAAGGGAAGTGTATCAATGTCAGTAAAAGAAACTTTCTGTTTATAATAAATGTAAGCAAGGGTGCTGAGGAAAGGACTGCCCTGTAGTAATTTCTGTCTAGTTTTGTGAGTTGATTGCAAATTAATTCAGGTGGAGTTGGTGTAGTCAGCAACTATTTACAGTGTGAAGGGAGAAAGAGAAAGAGGGGGAGAGAAGGGGGAGGAGGGGACCTGAGGGAAATGGGAGGAGACAGAGCAGCAGAGGAGGGGCATTACGGGAAATAGGTGGCTAAACAGGTCTAGCTCGCCTTTTCCAGGACATGGTTAAGAAACACTCAAAGACATACAGTGCCATGAGTACCTGGGACAAGCTGTTTCTATCACACACAGATACAAACACATGCATGTGGAATCCATGTGCAGCTAAACTCTCATTCAGTGCTGATGCTCTGAGAACTGACTGCCTATCCTGATGCAGATTCTTGCAGAGGTGAAATTTCCCGATGAATTACTCCATTATTTTGTCAATGTGAGGACATTCTGTCCTGTAATTATTACCAATAAACCGGATATGATGTTGCAATATATGACAGTTCTAGCTTAACCTGTTTCCACATGTGTTTTTATTAAGGCATTACTTAAGTGCTGGATTAAAGGACTGGAAGTTAATGCATCTTAAAACAGCAACAATCTTAGAAGACCAAATCACAGCTTGACAGCTGTGGTCTGAAAGTTTGAGAAAACTGTAGTGGCTATGCCTGGTTGTGACACTGCTGGTCTTTAGGATTCAAACTTAATGCAGATCTAGTAATCACAGAAGACCATATGTTGGTTTTCATCCAATTCAGAGCTTTCGGTGTCTATACAAATGGTTTGCTTTTCTGTGGCTTTGTGGAGTTGCATCTAAATAAACATCAAAAGGAATGATGTCAGCCCAGTTCAACTATGTTATTATGAATGGTCAGTCCAAATGTCAGTGCAACAGCACCATTACAGGAACCAGCATCTCACATCTTTCAGCTGCAGATTTAAAAAAGCCATAAAGAACATGTTGCTTACTTATGGTTACTCTTTTTTTCTTTTAAATAAAATCCAACACTGTCTCGCGGTGTGTTTCAAGTACTTAGAAGAGCACAAAATCTGAATTTCTCTTTACATTTTTTTGTTTTGTCAGGTCAATGAATATGTATTAAAGTGGCTTAAATATGCATTCTTAAGTGAACAGTTTTGTCAGAAACATCTCTGTAATGTTAAATTGGCCATTTATAATAACTGTCACAAATTACTGCTGGTGCAGTCATCTCTGGGGGTTGTTTTAGTCTCTTTGAGCTCATTGTTTTGGTGTCGTCTCTTGAAACTTACCTATTTTGCTTTCCTTAATACAGTTAGCGCCTGGCTGGTGGAGAACACAACTAGAGAGCTTTCTCTATTAGAAGTTGTAATAAACACCAGATGGGGTTAAGCTAATTTAGGATTCAGTTCAGAAGATTGTTTGAGTCAAGCTGATAAATACTATAGGTTAAACTGAAATTCCAATAAGAACATGCTTTGTGTCTACAAATAAGTTGGGAGGAATGAACCAAAACCAATATAACCTGTGAGTGGATTGTTCACAGTATCCTGTGCACTGAAGGCAAATCAGGGTTCACTGTGGTTCCGTTCAACGAGACAGGAAGGAAGCGACATAGAGCATTTCTTCTCAGCCTCCTGATACGAGAGAAAACAAACATCTCCAATGTAGTACATCCTGGGTTCCTTGGTAATGACGCTTCAGGACACACTGATTGTAAACTACCTTGTTGGCAGCGAAAAACTGAATTTTACAAGAAAAGATGATAATCAGCTGTTGATTTGACACCTATCAAGATCAAAATCTCTTGTTTATGATGAAAACGTGAATGGTACTGATGTAAATATGAAACTCATGAATTCCCTTTAGCTGCACTTGGAAAAATATGTTTGATGTTTCTTTCGTCATATGGCTTCAATGCTGTCTAAGTGACTTAAAGGTTCAGCTGTACGCCAAAGCATTTTCTTCTGACATGAAATGTTAACCTGAGAGAAACAACAGTGCCCATAACCATCTGTAAAACACGGTAGAGGTGCTGTCATTTTGGGCCTGCATTTCAGCCAGTGGTGATGAGCAATTTGTCAAAATTGATGAAACTATGAATATAGAAAAGTAAACATTTTGATACACCATGCCATACCATGTAGAAGTGTCTGATTGGAAACAGCTTCATTATTCAGCATGACAATGATCCCAAACACACTGTCGGTGCACTAAATCCGGCATACCTGGATAGAGAAACAAACAAGGAACACCATCAGTCATCAATGAGGGGTGGCTTATGACATTTGCACTGTACTGTAGTAATTCTTGATTCTTAATTCTTCTCGCAGCTTCTTGATTTTGATCCACAGAGTATAGAGTAGTAGTACACTGATATGGATTTTTTTATGTGGACCATCTGCCTCCTTATAGAAACTGTAGGTCATTTCTTATGTTTGTTTGTAGTGCTACTGAGCAAAAGGCCAAAAATTGCAAGAACCACTTTGTTTTGAAAGATTTTAGATATTCAGTAGACATTTCTCACATTCTTGCCACTGGGTTATTGAAACCTTGAGATAATTCAGTTTCACATGTGTCAGAACTGTACGTCATACATGAAATAGGCAGAAATATGTCAGGAGATGACAGTGATGTCACCATTCATGATTTTATCTTTTACCTTTTCGTCTGCTTTTAGTGGCAATTGTGAGGAAATGTCATACTGATAAGAAATCAAATCAACAGATTTCAAGTAAATTGCCTTATGACAATATATTTAGCTATAGAAAAATGACACTGAGCCTCTCTAGAGAGCGGTTAAGCCTTCATTTGAAAAAGATCACCTGGAGAATTGTTGAAACCACACTAATATTAAACATATAGATTAAAGGGAACACAATGATTTATGATTTAGTATATTACATGTAAAACATTTTCTGCAGGATGGTTCTGTTTTCCTTTTTGACTCAAAAGTTGTAAGTAATTGATAACAAACTGCTGCACTAGTCCAAAGTGTTTGGGCCAAACACAGTGTTCACTTACTCGCGTTGCTCAACAATATCCAAGTATATTTCCCCTATTGTGCAACTGGTCAGTCCTGATTTTGTCCCTATCATGTGCAGAAACCTGATATATAGGAATACTGAATAAAAGCTGTTTTTGTTTGTTCAGCAGGGACAGCGTTAAGGCAACGCAGCCAAGCTTGAACTTAGTATAGAACAGGGACAGAAAATGGGGATTATGGTTAGCCGGGTTTTGTCAAAATGTGACAAAACACCAGCACAACTAAAAATAAAATCTATACAAGTCTACAAAAAATGTTGTTACCTTTAGACGTGACCCATGTCTGATTCAAGTCCTTTAAGTTTTTATTCTAAGCTAAAGTAGCTAAACCAATCTCAACTGTTAGATAAAAATAAATCAGTCTTCTACAGCAAAAACGAGACTTTGCCCAAATAGGTGAAATCATTTAAGTATAACATTAATTTTAACATTTATGTGATAATGTGCAACACTACTGTTCAGCTGAGAAATTCATCTTAAACCATTTATCCTTGCTAGCTTTAATGCTGTGCTAAGCTAACTACCAGCTAGTTATAAAACCTAATTTTTTAAATATCAACTCTAAAGAAATATGATGATTTCATAGCGTAGAAAGAACTGTTTACACTTGTGTCTGGACTCATAAAGCCCGAGTTTCACTGTTAGGCTTGAGACATTCATTTCAGGACTTTTGATGTTATTTTGTTGGATTGAGAAGGAAGTGAATAATGCTTTGGTCACAGCAGAAGTCATGAGCCTGTCCTCATGCTAAATATCAGCATGAGGATTGACTCAGTCTAAATCGAAAGTAAAGAGTCATGTGCCTCAGTCTACTTATTGCTTTGTTGTTGAGACATTGATTATTCAGGAAGACACAGTCTCTATCAACCCCTCATTATTGTCTCAAGAAGAATCACAGTGCCACACTCTGTTCATGAAGTTTTTATATACACACTACAAACTGATTTTCAGTCTGGGAATTTAGCTTTAACACAACTATTCAAATGGGGTTATTTAAACTAAATTAAGGTTTTATTTATCACATTATCAGGAAATCCAAGGTGACACTGGTGGATTTACCTTTAAAATGTACTTCTTTCTGTCATGACCAGTCACATCTACGACTTCGCACAATATCACAACCATCTATGAAATAATATGCCCATGACAATGCATAATATTTGCAATGAGTGCTAACATTTTACTGTTTAAAATATCATATATAAATAATAAATGATGCCAAAAATATTTAGAAATGACTGACTTTGTTTATTAAGAATTGATCTCATAGAAAAAAACAAAACAAATAAAAAACAGCAAATCTTACAAAGTAGTCATCAGAATATATGTTTACATTTAAGACCATAAAGGTTTTGGAAGGCCTACAAAGTTTGTCTAACATCAGCTTTGTGCTGTCAATGCTTTAACAAGACACTTTCAGTTAATGTTTCATACATAAAACAATAAAACTGACATCTTTATCTATAAAACATTTGTTAGAAATGCTCTGAGAACTCTGAATACATGCAATCTCTGGTATGACATAGTCATTACAGAGGAAAGACACAGCTGAATGTGTTTCCTCCCACTTCCTCAATGGAAATTTCAGTACCTTGCCAGTTCTTGAGTGTTTCGGCATTGGTATTGCTGTAACGCTCAACTATGGCTAACATGTATGTACAGAGTGCACTTAACAGTAAATGCTTTGGTACAAAAAAAGAAAAGAAAAATCAACAAAAAAGTATTGTACGATAATTCATATATGTATGAAAAGTTTACAAAGAGATCAATAGTAACACAACAAGCAACTTATTCCAGCATTATACAAAAACAATAAATTCACTCCTTTGTTTTCTCAAGATCCAAGAACCCCCCCCCAAAAAAAATCATTTATGTTACAGTATATTGGTAGTAATTCTAACTTTACTAAAGAAAATATTAAAGAAAGAAAGTAGTACATTCACTTCTTCAAAGGCATAACTTTGGCTTGGAAGCCAACGCTACAATTTTTTTCTTTTATGGCCATTAAAAGCATGGATCGTCCACTTAAAGATCTGACCCCCTAAAGAGACCAGATGAATCACTTCAATTGACTAGTATGGCGAACACCAGCAGCTGAAAGCTGAACTCCAACAAATAAAAGGCTTGTTGGACAAGCCACAACAAATCAGAGGATACAAGTTGGAGCTGAACTTTACAGAATCACACTGTACACAATTATGAAACAATGCATCATCAATTTAAATAGGACAAGGACTGGGAATAGCCTGTCTCCAATTTTTCAAGAAACTAAATTTACCTGATAATGTTGATGACTAACTGGAAGTAAAGACCAACCACAAGGTACCATGTTGTTAGAATCAGAATCAGGAAGTCTCTTGATAACCAATCAGGTTATCAGTAACCAGTTGTATCTCTGTGAAACATTGCCTTAAGCTGACTGGCTGTCAGTCATTTTGGTCTTGTGCCCACTGAGGTAACAACCCAAGCAAAGGCCTACTGAGCATAGCTGGGCCAGCGTGAGTAAAGAAATTTCTGCTCTCCTTTGAGCTGCTACTGTTTGGAAAGAAGAATGTGAGCAGCTTTCAGTCATTTTGATTCATCCAGTCCTCCAAAGTTGCAAAGTGGGTTTCTGGAGCCATGCCGTTGTTTACGTAAGGATTATGGAGATTTTTGATGGCACTACCGTCTGGCCGCATTGGCTCTCTGTTGGTGCCATTGCTCATTAGACGGGGCAGCAGGTTGGTATAAGTGTTTCCTTGGGTTTCCCTTGGGGACTGCATGAGGGGAGTATGGCTCTCTTGTCCCACTGAGATCTGGGGCTCCTGTTTCAGCTGGAAGCAGGGCTGAGGTCCTCCCACTGCATTCTTCAGAAAATCATCCTCTTCCATTCCCTCTAGGAAAGGGAACGACCCTAGCCCCTGTGATCCCCCTCCGCCTCCAGATCCATTAAAGGGGTTCTGAACTGTACCCATGGTAGTAAAATTGGACCACTGAATACCTTGGTTCTGGCTGCCCAGAGGGTTCTGAGCTTGGGTTGGAGTTTCCGATCGGAGCTCCTCCCTTTGATTCTGCGGGTGGAAGAGCTGCTCTGATTCTCTCATCACAGGAGCTTGAGAACCTGTATCCAAGCACTGCAGGTCCCGCATAGAGAGCTGAGGGAGGGCATTGTTCTCACAGCTGTTGTGGTCCACACGGTGTTGGTAGCTCCGGTTCGGCTGTTGTTGCCTGCTAACAGTAGGACGTGGCATATTGCTGGTACCTGGGTTTATGGTGACTGTGTCCATAGAGAGCGTTGGATTGGAATTTGCCCATGTATGGCTTATTTGTAAATTGGGAGCCTGTGATGTCATCATTAGATTCTGAGGAGCCTGTTGGTAGGATTGGCTGAACATAGAAGGTTGTTGTTGTTGTCTTGGGTATGCATTGCCCAGGTCTGGGAAAAAGAAAAGAGTTTTGGTTTCACAGCAATGAAGTATATCCCCATCCTTCTTTTTTTTTTGATGACTTTAAAGGTAGTTACCTCTTTTTAGGTGACTCATGGCACTCTGTGGCACTGCCTTGGGCCTATTCATTGTCAGACCGCTAAAAGGACCACCTAAAAAGAGATGGGGAACCTTAGTTACGATGCAAACTTGTACAAGCACAAGTAATCATATCACATGGGTTGTACTATATATGAAGTGCCACATTGCTTACCTGACAATCCTGATATCTTCATCAAGTGCTCTCTTCTGCGCTTTTTCTCATTGTATCCATAAGGATCTGATGGACAAACAAGAATTTATTAACATTACATGAATCTAACTGAGAACTAGGCCCCACTAGTAAGCCCCCACAGAAAGAAAGTGATTGCTGCTCACCTTTGTCATCGGGCAGATACCGGAAATCCATTGGTTCACTGACTTCCTGATCAGAGGGTCGGCGTAGCTGCATGTGCACGGTCACTGAGTCTGTTATGGATGTGTTGTGGTAGGGCGGAGTCTTGAACACAATGGCAACTTGGCGATGAACGTCAGCCTGAGAAAAGGAGCCTTTGGCCTCCCAGCCATCAGGGGAGAAGAATCGCACCTCGATGTCATCTGAAGTAATACAGGAAGAGAAAAGTACATCAGCATGCAAAGAGACAGGCACTATGGGTGTGGGAGGTAAACTAGATCAGTGGACTGAATAAAGATGAAGAAAGAGAAAACAGATGCAAATAGATTTAGTACAGTGTGCAAAAATGCAAAGGTCTATAGTGCAGAACATTTTTATGTACCTTTTTGTACTTTGTCACACAGTAGGAAGATTTCGTCTCCTCCTCTGACACTTCCGCTATTTCTGTTGACCCGACATATCCTCAACTCTGCTGTGTTTGGGGCCCCTGGTAATACAAAAAATAGGTTCTAAACACACAACCTAACAAATACTACAAGTTACAAGTTGCTCAGTACAAAAACGATATAACCAGAATCTGCTTTTGTTTGATTTCATTACTGCTGTGCTTAGGTGAGACAGTGGCCCTAGCTCAAAAAGCTGCCTTGGTTTTGAAGAACAATCCTCATTCAGATTAGAGCTAAAGCTTCAGCAGGTTGAGTCACATGTCACATGCCTGTAGCGAGAAGAGGAAGTGCTCCATGGTAACGGTGTTGTTTGAGGGTTGGTGTGTATAAAGAACTTCCCCTTTCTGCATGTTAGTGTGTGTGAGGAACAGTGAACTAGTTCACTAACTGCAACACTTGAAACAGTAGTGGACACACGTACACGGGTCCAGCAATAAGCATTTGCATTCACAGACGCTGCAGCTGCTGGTAGACACTGTAATTACAAACACGACTATGTGTTTCACTTCCCAGTACTTACACAGTATTGTTATACTCACACAGGAAAGGGAATTACGTATGTACTTAAACTTATATAATCACTTCTTGAAATCTGCTATCATCTGAACTGTACAGGTGTACAAAGCTGACCTCAGGGAGCCCGTGTCCTTGTCAGGGCAACTATATGGCTATTTCATTATGTTCTCGTCTCATGCAGTTGCGTGATGTGATGTCAGTGTATTTGACACAGACGGCGCTCGGTCACTCACTGTTGTCGTAGATGGGGTTGGTGACGATGGGGTTAAGAGCTCGGGTGTAGTGGCCGTTCTCATCCTGCAGGAAAACCTGAATGCACAGGCGAACCACGTTCAGGTCGTACTCCTCTGTCTGCAACAGCTGCTCCCGTGGCACTACGATCACACACACACACACACACACATTTACATTAGTTAGATGAAACTGGCATAAAGCAAACATTCAGAAATATAAACTAAGAATCATTTACACCAGATTTTCCCTTTAAAGGGCCAGTATAAGTATTACCTGGTGGTTAGTGTGGACCTAATTTGTATAGACTGTCTAACCTCTTCCACCGCATCCACCCGGTCGTTGGCAAACCAGCTACATTTAGAGTTGCGGTTTGGTTAATGTCCAGCCTTTTCTTGTTTTAAATAGAATTTTTATTTGTGTGGAGCACAGCTTTTAAGGATGGATGGCACATAATTTGAAATGTAACATGTTCTAGTTTCTCTAACTTTGCTTATTTAGCATGGGGATAAAAATCAATGCCAATCAATACGCCTTTTGTTTTTTGTTTAAGTGAAAAAATATCTTAATTTAAGAAAAAAAAAACCTAAAACCTGCAAATTGGATACACATCAGTCATTGTGACTAGTAAATGTCATCTACTATTGGCTAATAGTGACATATCACCGATAGAGGTTACCTAGCTGCACACTGAAGTACCAAAGTATTTCAAACTATCAGCACAACTAAATACTTGCATTTGAAGTGCAGACCGTTGTTGTACAGACGTTGTTACAGCAATAACAAAGGCATGCTATAAGCATATGCTCCTACATTCAGAAACAGGCAGACAGACTGTAGTTATGCAGTCACATCTGTAGGCTGTCCCCAAAACCTCACCTTTGGATCAACATAAAAACGTCACAGATAAGCTTTTTCAAACGTCCTCAGCCTACATGCTCATCTGCATCACCCGCCTTCAGAAGCAACATGCAAACACACACACACACACACACACACACACACTCTATACTGAGAGACGCCCACGCACCGACACACACGCACGCACGCACACAGCAGGCTTTCACATCTACCTACTTTCTATCTTCCGTGCTCATGAGGCCATCCCCACCTACAAAGTGTCGCCACCGTGACGCTCCACACGTCACCTCAGAGTGGAAACAAGTATGCGCCTGTGAGTGTGTGTATGTGTGTGTGTGTCTACACCGCACACAAGTAAAGAGATGAGACTCCTGCATGAGTGACCAGGGTGCCTCCTGACGTATGTGAAAGTGGTGTGACATGAGAAAATATCTTATAAGCTTTTTAGTTTTGAGTCTTTTGTGGCGTCTTACTCTGTATATTCAAGCATGATCATTTTTTTGTTGTTTTAGGCATATAACGTGGCAATTACATGTGCATTTATTCTCATAAAAACCCAAACAATACAGCTGTAGTCACACATTAGCTGTGTAGGGAAAGTCCTCATCCTTACTGGGCATGTTGAGTGCCAATAGTGAGCCAACTAGCTCTCCTGCTCTGTCTCTGCATGTGCTGCTGGCACCGGACATTGATCTTCTCTAGGTTCACAGTCTGCTTGTGTTTCGTCAGAAGTAATCAGATTCATGCTGTGAATCTGACTTGATTCCATGGCAGTAGAAGCAACAAGCAGGGAAGAACATGACATGTGTCTTGGTGACATGTGTCTTGATTTGTTTGTTTGGTTGGTTTTTTTTGAGCCAGAAGTGGCCTCACACCAGGTTGCTGTGAAGAGGTAAATTAGCTAAACAAATAAAGAATTGTTTTATGGACCAGACACCATGACTGCAGCCCGTAGTAATGTTATTCTCATTGTTGAAGTTTTAACATAACAGTCTGTGCTAACTGACCTGCTTTTCTGCTCCTTTTTTGCTTCATTTTTCACCCGTGGATGTTGCCTGTTGTGCACGACTATCATTCAAGAATTACATGTAAGAATTTAGTATTTATGCGGCATAATTAATACGAAGAATTTACCCAATGAGGGATTCACTGTTAGTTTAAAAAAAAAAACCCTGATCAGCAGCAGTCAGATTAAAAAAAGAAAAAGAAAAAAGAAAATAGCAAATGCCCTTTAACACTTTCTTTCTGGTCTGGTGCCAATGTACTCTATTAATGTAACAAAACATTATTACAAGAGAGCCTCTAGAAGGACGTAGCGTAGGTACATCTCCACATTGAGAATGCACAACAAATCCTGCTAACTTCTGAGGTCTAATTGGTCTCAAATAAAGCTTTATTGCGGTGTGGAGCACTGCTTTGTTGTGCAGCTTTCTGTTGGGTCATCAGGTTTGCCTACTGTAGGTGGCAGACACACGCAGAGAGTGGAGAAACTGAAGGAGGGAGAAGTGAAGACGAAACCGTCAGAACAAATATTGATGGAACATGCTGCGTTGGTCTACGTGAGTGTTGGTGGAGTGTCGCTGACAGAGGGAGAAGCTTGGACGGACAGGTGCAGGAAAGTGGGCTGTAGGTAGCAATGGTGGTTGATGTTTGTGAGTGTGTGGTGGAACGAAACTGGGCCCAGGGTCATAAGGCACACTGGGCTGCAAGGGGCTGCAAGAGTCTGCGGGGGGGGGGGTCATGTTCAGTGACAGCGGG
>VVHJ01037653.1:0-12729 GCA_015107715.1 Tylochromis polylepis
AGCGGAGCCGGGACGGATGCAGGCCCGGCAGGCTCCTCGGGTGCGGATGCGGAGCCCTCCGTCTCCTCGCGCGCCACCCCTGCTCCCGGCTGGAGCAGCTCCTCGCCGCGCTCCTCCTCCACCGCCGGCATGCGCGGACCCCGCGGTTGCTCCGCGGCCTTCCTTCGAGGAGCCGGGACGGGCGCCGCAGCGAGCCGCACCTCCTCCATCACCACGCCGCCGGGGAACGCCAGTGGGGGTGGCGGCGGTGGCGGCCCGGAACCGAGCTGAGCCTCCAGGCCCTCCAACGCGGCCACCAGCTCGGCCACCGTACCCAGGTGTTCCTGGGTTTCGGCATCACTGTTACGGACCCATGGCAGACCCCACGACACCTCCATGTTTGTCCACATGATCTTTATTGACAGAATACACACGGTACACTTTCACGGTTGCTGTCTACGCTCCTGGCTGCAGCTCTCCCGCTGCCAGCCGCACACATCACCAACAACAACAACCTGAAGATCATCAGGACCCTTTTTAAGGCTGGCGAGGCGTGATTGCAGATGCCGTACAGGTGGAGCCATCTCCACCGCACGGCACCGCAGACCACGCCCCGCCACAGGCACACTTGGAGAGATCTATCAGAGGCAGACATGCAGATTCCCAAAACCTTATGATGTCCCTTTCTCTGACAATAATGAGTTTGCTGTCCTATGACAATTAGCTTAGCTTAGCGAAAAGTCCAGAAATGGTTGACCAAATGTAAAACAATCGACCTGCCAGCTGATTTAAGTTTAATAATGGGGCTTGGTTTAAGGACCTGGAAAAGTGTTGATATTTGATTAGCTTTAGGAGCGTGGTATGGGTTATTTTATATATAATGAAGCTTTGGCCATGTCGAAGCTTTCAACAGAAAACGTTGGTCCAAAGTATTTTTCTTTAGGCTAGTCTAACCTATCACATAAAACGCCAGATCTTGATTATTTCCATCTTACTGTAAACATTTAACAATGTCTTTGCAGATTGCTTCCAAAGTGGCAGCGCCTTTAGCCAAGACAAATGAAATCGTCATTCTGACTGGCGAGGGCAGCCGCGTGACCGGCGAGGTGAACCGCCTTTTGGCTGAACTTCCCGTGTCTGTCAACGCTCTCACTGGAGTGGATTTGTCAAAGGTAACATCTTTATATCATTTTATATATGATGTGTTCACGTCAACCTTTTTGACTCAGCACTTATTTAAAGACGCTTTAATGAAACTGGGAGGCGTATGGTGAAAATGAAAGTAGCAGCTGTCTCGTCTTAGATTGGAGTGTAATGTAAAAATAGTGAAATGCCTCAATAAATCCTAACAGTTGGAGGCGTGTTGGATTTAAGCTTTTTGTTTCCAGTATGAACCCAAAGGACGCTGAAACCAGCGGGGTCGGTACCTCAGTTAAGACTTACAAAATACCAGGTTGGATAATCTGTTCGTTTTTGGGATTTTTTGGCAGATCCCTCTGCTGCAGAAGGTGACCAGCTCTTAAGCCTGAAAACCGAAGACTCCACACGACTCCAGTCTCTGTTGTATGCACTCTCATAGACTGCCTTTAATACACTTGAAGATTTTTGTTGTTTTATACGTATACTCTGTATACCAAGTGAATTTTGGAAACCTCTGGTGCCTTACTTTATACAGGACCAGAAAATCTGCATGCACTGCTGCTCATTCAAAGATTTTGTTTTTAGTTTAAAACTTGAATATTTTGTGATTTATTTTTATTTGTTGTGTTTAAATTGTATTTATTGGCCGGCTTGTATAAAACATAATTGAACAAGAGAGCTGATTTTAGACTGAAAGATGAGGCAGATTATATTTGTTATTTATTATGTCATAACACATACTCTTTGGTAATTACACACTGAGGCCAGTTTGTACACTCTTTATGTTTCAGGCCTTTTGTTCATTTATATACCTCTGTTATGTGACACATCTGTATTCCATAGATAATTTCAGTCTTTTTTTTTTTTCCCCCAGTGTGTTACATATTGTTATTTTTACCAATGAAACACTGTTTTGTGTCTCAGAAGTTGAGACAAAGGTGCTCTCAGTCTCAAAAGAAGCCCCATTGAATTTTCCAAATCTCCACCTTCAGTTCTTTGAGGAGTTTTTGTCTGTTCCCCTCTGAAGGAAGTTTTACTCTCCGCGTCTGTTGCTATAAAGCATGACACATTTTACAATCATTTATATGCTGACAGGGAAACGGGTAGCAAATTCTTGTGTTAATGTGGTTAGCTTGTAATGTGTGTGACTTTTTTGATTATATGTATATATACAAATATGTACAATATGTACAAATGTGTGTATATACACAGTGGGTTTAATGTAAAATGTAGCTGCTGGTTTTGGCCTTGATTAAAAGTGGAAAAATGTGGCTGGTGAGGGGAAAGGGGGGGTGTCACAGAGAACTTGTGACAGTAACCGGTTTAGAGAATGGAACATGTTTATATTTGTGTAAAATGTGAGGATATCGAAGAGATTTAGCACATGACAGGCCAAACAGTGATGCCAGATAGAACAGACTGACGTTTGATTTTTACTGTATCAGAAGGAGGGATTGTGCATCTGAGGACCGATGTTTAATTTGACGCTACAGTTACCTATAGATGCTAAGCCATGTTTAACAGAGTGTGTCAACAAACCAAACTTTCACATTTTACAGAGACACACTTTTCTGTTCGGTGTTTGTACATATCTGCAATTTCTGAACTGTGGCATTGGATATGAAGTGGTATTCTAGCGGGGTACACTGGCTAATCAAACCTATCATAAACAATGTTATAGCTGTTAGAAATGGGAGTGTAATCCACTGCCGCTGCTCACAGAATCCGTCCATTTTAGCAAAAAGTCGTGCATAAGGTTCCATCCACTCCCATGTTTCCAGATGACCTGACTGCAACCTGGCAGGGACGCTCAGTTTGAGTAGTTATTGGGGAAGAAGCGGTCGGTCTGGGAGAATTTATAGAAGACTGTTATTCTTGTTGTTAATGCTTTTTGTGTGTGTGTGTGTGTGTGTGTGTGTGTGTGTGTGTGTGTGAGTCTCTCATCTTCACTTTCTTCATGCCCCGTGTGTCACAAATGTTCATACGTTCGTGTATGCTCCTGCTGCATGTCATCCATCTGTATCAAATCTGCTCACTCTCAAACTGTCATTCTAATAAATCAAACTGCCATGATTTCTTTCTTTTCTCTCCTGTAAATTAAAGCAGAAGTGTTAAAAAGGCAGGAAGTTACAAGTTTACATCAGTATACGATATGAAATACTTTATCCCATATTTGGGAAATTCTTTTGTTACAGCAGTGAACATAACAATAATATTAGTAATAGTTGACGGTAAATATAAAGGAAAATGTTTAAAAGTCAACTAAACAAACAGTTGTAAATGGCAATAAAAAAAAAAAAGCAAACAAACAGATGTTTTCCTGGCGAGATGGTGCAGTGGTTAGCACCATCACCTCACAAGAAGAAGGTCCACGCTTTAAATGGCGCTCTCCCCTCCTGTAATCCAAAGACGTGAATGGGGTTAGGTTAATTTATGTTTCTAAACTGGCCAGCAATTTAGAATCATAAATTAACCCAAAATACCCTTATCTGGGTTTGTTTGAAGCTTTAAACTCAAATCTTCCTCAGTTATTTTCTTTTTTTACTTCTCATCGGAGTAATTGTGCAGTAGTATTGTATGTTTCATCAGTTTTTTTTTCTATGCATTTTGTAATTGTATATTAGTAAATTTAGTTTCTGTTATTTCCCTGAGTGGATCAGTTGGTTTGAGTTTTGATTAGTTTCAGTGTGAATTTTTTCTTATAATATTAGTGGTGCAAAATACTATTTTTTTTTCTTAATAATGTGCTTATCTAAGTCTAAGTCATGTCACACAGTTATCCCACTCTGTTTAATTGTCTCTTCGGTTTGCTTGTGCTGGAAAATTTGACCAACCTGATAAAAACATTTTTACCTGTTTTGGGTTTTTTTGTTTCGTTAGATTGTATTTGTTTAGTTCGGCTGACCAAAATGGTTTACTTTTTAGTTTAATTCACTATTTAAAAAGAAAAAAAAAAAACCTTGCTTGTCATGGAAGGTTTTCATCATGCCACCACTTCTGAAATCCAACTCATGCCAGGCGATAACAAGTAACTGAGCAACATTTGTCCTAACCTGCTGCTGCATACACCTAAATATGAGGCTGACATGAACACCAAAGCGTCATAACCAGATTTATTAACGTTTATATAATCTATGATAAATTTATGACGAAATGACGCTCTTGATCTTTAATAGCGTCTCATTATTGGACAGGCGTTCACCGACGATGCCTTTAATGCAGAAAAGGGGTCCTGTCTGTTTGCGCATGTCCGACAGATGATGCTGCTTTAGCGGACAGCAGCACGAAGAGCTGACACGCTGATTACAATCCTTATCAACGTTATGTCGCCACAAAATGAAGTTTCCTTACTCAAAGATTCATGAGGAGTAAGTATCGCTCTCTTTAACACAGGTCGCGGCGGCGCTTTCCGTCAACGAGGAGCGAAAGTTTGCTAACCAGCTGGCCTGTTCACAATAAGCACAAAGAGGCTACTTATTTATTGTGGTGCTTGACTTGAGGTAACCTCTTGAACGATTTAACGTCAGTTTTCTGAAGGTGTCCGGTTCTGCTTGGGGTTCACATCGTGTTTGGTCACTGGAATAGTCCGTGGTGGTTTGTTGAAGGCTACAGGCGTTAGCTATCTGATGAAACTGCATCAGGTTGAGACTGGATTGTTAGGCAGATGGCTAACGTTACCTAGCTGCAGACCGGCTGTCAGAAAGTTCACCTCTCCCGCTGTAAGACCACCCTAAGAGAGCGGTTCAGCCTTAGGAAGACAGCTTTAGCTGCTGTGGGTATGTTTGAAAGCTTGGGGCTGTTTTTAAGCGTCCCTTTCGTCCCTTCAGAGGATAAAATAAGTGTATACAGTCAGGACTGAAGCGTCGATGTGTAGCCCAATGCATTTTAATTGAGATGAAGTAGAAACGCCTGGTGTCTGGCGTACGCTGACACAAACACTATTTCTCAGCAGGAGACTTCATCTGAAACCTCTGGGGAATTGCTAAAATAAACTCACCTCTATGGCAAGAAGGGATGAATACTGATAATATTTTATTGATTCCCGTTTGTTTAAAAATTAGGGTTACACTGGTTTAGTGTGTGTGTGTGTGTGTTCATAAGTATATCACTGAATAAAGTCAGTGAGCACACTAGAAGGCCTACAGTTCTTGTGGATTGTAGTTTATAACTGGTTTGTCTTTCCTATCCTGAATAACAAGTCAACCTTAACTGTCTGAACAGTGGAAGTTAACTCGTGATGAATCATAAACTGCAAATGGAGGATGATTCGGCAGTTGTGCTTCTTAAGAGATCCCTTCCTCTTCCCTCTCAGTGGAGGAGCTGAGAAAGGAATTCTTCAGCAGTGCACAAAATATTTATATTTGGTCTCCATTAATCTGACACCTATTTTCTTAATTGTTGTCATATTTTTAAACCTTTAAAAAAAACAACTCCTTGGAAATATTTATTTGAGTTAACATGAAGTCAGAGGTTCCAATGACACTTTAAACCGCAGAATGTATGACTATGTAGTACTACAGAAAAGTCTGAAGACAACCTTCCAATTCCTTTTTATGGAGTGAGGAAAATGGGAACTAGGTGCAGGAATTTACTGAAATATCCAGAAATAAAAAGAAATGTAATATGTAAGGCAAAATCAGTTTTTGTACAATTATAACAAGTTTGAAAGTAAATATTTGGTTATGACCACCAGCCTGACCTCTTGGGTAGCTGCCTTGTAACTTGCTAGTCTTCAGGAATAGTTCTCCAGGCTTCCTGAAGGACATTCAAAGCCCTTCTTTGGACGTTGGCTGCCTGCCGTTTGGTTTTGACATGATGCCACGCTGCTTCAGTGTTGATGTCCAGACTGTGATGAGCCCAGTCCATGACTGATGGTGTTCCACTGTGCGGGTTTTCGTTTTTATTTTTTTAAAATCCAGGTGTGCTTTTACTGCACAAAGCTGTTTACAATCGGATGCTCTCTGGATTGTGGATCAAAATCTCATGGTACATTTCTACATTCATAAATCCATCAATTTTGAAAAGATCTCCAACAGCATGACTGAATGCATTCTGTCCAAACCATGACAGAACCTCAATTATGTTTTGTTGCCACTGATTTTCAGTGCAGTTCTTGTGTAATATGGCGTGCCTCAGCCTTTTCTTGGTGTTTCCCTTCCTTAAGAATGGCTTCTTGACAGCCAGCCTTGTGCTGAGGCTTTGGCAAATGGCTGTCCCTCCCTTAAACATGAAAACATTCCTCTGAAAATGGTAAGGTACAAGAACTGGACAGAAAATGAGTGGAAAAAGAAGCCAATGTCCAAAAAAAAAAAAACCTTTCAAAGACATTAGCAAAACTTTGAGAACTATTGCTCAGTGCAAAAACCAAACCAAAACGAAACAAAGACTAGATTAGTGGAAGCAAATTGTAAAGAAATGAGGGGTACCTCGGGGCTTTTGCACAGTGCTGAACATGAGGTGTGTCTGCATGGGTACATAGCTTCCAGGTCTGAAAAGTGACGCTAGCATACCGCTGGTATAACTGACAGTCAAGGAGGGGATATTGCAGTGAAATGTTAAAGAATGACTTGTATGAAGTATGTTTGTATTACTGGAGAAGGTGAATAATTTTAAAAGGACAAGCTTTGTTTTCCTAATTTAAAACACTTAATTAAAATATATATATTTTAATTATATATATATCTATCTATCTCACTGGTCCTGTACTTCTGCATTATGATGAAATATTTAAAATAAGAGTTTCAGACTGTGTCGTAAGCAGGTATTCGGCGTGGCTCTTGGCTTTTCCCTGATTCTTGAATTTTCTAATTTTCTGCTAAAACATTTTGGCACAGTCCTGGTTTGACACAGCAAGCTGGCTGGCTTACAGTCTGCCATCACTCTACAACTATGTGGTGCTTTGTTCATCTCCATCTCAGCTCCTTGCTGCCTGCAGCGTGTACACAGTGAGCTTATACAGAGCCGTGTTTTGTCTTTATTACAAGCTGCCATTTGCAAAAGGTCAAACTGAACTGTGAAAATCAGTGATGCCAAAGTATTTTCACACCAACGTAAGTGCATGTGTCAGCGGCTGACTCTAACCTGCTCTGTTTGTCCGCAGTATGGTGAGGAAAAGGTGTCCCGTGCTGCATTAGTTGAAGAGTGACATGCTGGCCCGCCTGCCAGCATCAGTTAAGCCTACCATCAGACTACTTTCCCGCACGCAGATGAACACTGGACCTCCAAAATGTAAGAGCGAGCTTTTATCATGTTGTGGTGTTTCTTTTGAGTTAATCATGCTGGTCGAGCAGTTTTGGGTTTTGTTTTGTTTTTTCTACACGGGCCATCCACGCTTTACAAAGATTTAAATGGCACTAAAGTTTAATTGCACTAAACATCTAATCACTGAGCATCTGAAACTCGTAGTGGGATGACTTTCGGGAGTATTGCAGAAAATGTATGTAAATGACAAAAATTACCAGTAAGTTTAGACGACGGAGTTGAAAAAGCGGTTAACTTGAGTGAAAAGGTTAAAGTATTTGACTTTTAAAGCCATCTGTTCAGAACATTACTGTAAGTGAAGTGGATTTTGTTGGAGGCTAGTTTGGGTGCACAAGTGATGACAAATTATTGAAAAATTCTGAATTTTGTGGCATTTCCCACAGAATGGGGTTGTATTTGTGGCTATGTTGCAGCAGGATGAGTATGCACAAAAAAGCAAAAACATACTTAATAAATAAATTGGTGAATGATGGCATATTTACTTTGTGGCAGTTAATAAGAGCGTTCATCATCTGCCTCTGACGTAAATATCGTCATTGGTGAACAAACTCAGTCCCCCGCTGTGGCAGTAGTCTTTGTTCTGCTCTGCTGCGTTGGTGAGCTCAGCGTAGCGGCACCGGCTCTCCACCTGCTGGGAGTTCTGGTTTACAAAAGACTTCCAGAGCAGAACGTGCATTATCGTAGCCAGCTACAGTCTGCTACTGTGTGCACTGTGAAGTGTGCTGTCTGATCAGTTTTACAGCGTTTGGCTGCATCTGAGCAAAGAGACTAGCCCTGTCTGACAAATGTTGAATAACTGACCAGACAGCGCCTCAGAGCAAATGGATAATGACCACAAAACTGAATGCAGAAAAACCAGAACAAGAAGCAACTGAAAGGTGGCTGCCACACCTTGGATGGGGATGTTCTGGGGTCTGACTATTTTGGGCCTCTGAAAATGGGGAGACTATGTATGGGGAGTTTTAAGCAAAGAAAGATTGTAATCTGGCCCACTTGACAGCTTTGGAAAATATGAGTGCATAGATTTTGAACTCTTAAGTGTATTTTCATAAATGTTACAGCTTTTGCTATTAACGAAGACCCCCACCAAGGACATTTTCAAAACTCTATACCAGGGGTGGGGGAGAACTCCAGGCCTCAAGGGCCGGTGTCCTGCAGGTTTTAGATCTCACCCTGGGTCAACGCACCTGAATCAAATGATTAGCTCATTACCAGGCCTCTGGAGAACTTCAAGACATGTTGAGGAGGTGATTTAGCCATTTAAATCAGCTGTGTTGGATCAAGGACACATCTAAAACCTGCAGGACACCGGCCCTTGAGGCCTGGAGTTCCCCACCCCTACTATAGACAGAAGATGTATTAGTTTCTTAGCCTCTTAGTTTCCCCTAAGAGACGGTCACCTTGTTTCCCCTCCACAGTTTGCATTGAAGAACTTGTATAACTGTGCAGTCTGACAGCATGTTTCTCTATACAGTTTTGTGCTATGTGAAATCCCAGTTGGTGTCCTTTTCTAAGAATTCCTGTTTGTCTGATTTTGCACATCTTACAGGGGAAACTACACAGAAAATGAGATCTGCCAGCTATCCAACCCCAGCAGAGTTGGATGCCTATGCTAAGAAAGTTGCCAACAACCCTTTGACCATCCAGATCTTCCCAAGCAGTGTCAAAGTACCTCAAAAGAAGCACATTCGCCGCACAGTCAACGGACTTGACACCTCCTTATCCAACCAACGCCAGAGTCCCTACTCCTCTCAGGTCGGCACCAGTGGGGGCCTGCTGGCTGTCCTCCGTGCACCTGTCAAAGACTCGGACACTAGCCGCACCCGACAACTACATAATTCAGTCATGAACCCTCACAGTGGGCCCTACGCCGCTGAAAGCACTTTAAACCATCCTCGGCCTGCTCCTCACCTACAGGGTCCGTCTCAGCCTGCACTCCAGAAGCAGAGCTTGGTTCACCCGCAAGCACTACAGCAACAGCACCGTCTGACTCATCCAATGGCTTTACAGCAGCCTCACCCACAAGCTTTACAGCAAAGGAATATGGCTCGTTCACAAGCTCTCCAGCAGCAACAGAGCTTGTCCCAGATTCAGACACCACAGCAGCAGAGATTGGCTCATCCACAGGGTATGCAGAGACAGCAGAGCCTCCCTCACACCCAGGCTCTGCAGCAGCAGCCACAGCAGGGTCAGTCATGTTCATCAGTTGTACCACAGCCCCATCTTTCTCATCTGCAGTCACTAAAGCATCAGGCTGCTCCTCCACAAGCTTTACTTTCACAGCAAGGAGTGACTCAGGATCTGCGCCACATGTCTGATGGATCTCAGCTTCCGAGCATGCAGCACACCCAGGGACTAGCTGGGTCACAGGCCCTTCCCCAGGCTGTTGCTGCAGGCCCTCCTACCATGCCTAATTGCCCCCAGCAAACCCGACTGGGACCTTATGGGCCCCAGAAGCTCCCTGACCCTGATGCCCCACCAAATATAACTGTATCTACCTCCACCATCCCACTGTCCATGGCAGCCAGCCTGCATCAGAACCGGCCTGGTGACCTGAGCATCATTGTACACCAAATCAACCAACTGTGCCAGGCCCGGGCCGGTATGGGCACCACCTCAGTCTGCGAGGGCCAGATTGCAAACCCCAGCCCCATCAGCCGCAACCTGCTCATCAATGCCAGCTCAAGGGTGTCCTCTCACCACCCAGCTCTGGGCAGTGTACCCAGCAGCCTCATGGTGGGACCACCAGACAAAGCTGCAGCTCAAGCTCCCAGCGTTTCTCTCAGTTCACAGCAGAGTATAGCTGCTGCTAATAGTATACCTGCTTTTCACACCAACTCTGAGAAGGTGGCGCAGCAGCAGCTTCAGCACCATTTACAGAAGCAGCAGCAGCAACATTTTCAGCAGCTTCAGCATCTGCAGCAGCAACGCTCCTGGGCCCAGCATCAGTTAGCCCACATGCAGCAGCCTCCTGAGGGGGCCAATCCTTGCAAGAATCCAAGGATGGAACCTCCAGCTGAGTGTGCTTTCCCCTCCAGAAACCTTTCCTACAGCCACAAGCTACCAAACAGTGTCCAGAGCTTTCCCCGAAATCATCCTGCAGAAAAACCACAACCTTCATCCCCTGTTAAATGCCCAGCAAGTTCTATGCCTTACATTAATGGTCACTACATGAAGCCACCGTGGAGCAACGTTCAACCGACAGCAGGAAACAATGGATCTGGCCCTCAAGACCTCTCAATGGCTTTCCAGGGAGGGCAGGCTGCTGCTTCCAGAGACAGAATCCCAGGGGCAAAGTATAGGCCAGGGAAAGGGGGTCCTAATGACCAGTCAGAGCTGCTGCAGAATGTGGATTTCTTAGGAGGGGATTTCCAGATGCCCAGCTTTCAGGAGCAGAATGTGGATGCAATGGGGAATATACAAAGGTCCGCCAGGGGCCAAGTTCAGGAACCTGGCAGCAGCGGAGCAGTCCACGCTCATCGCCCAGGCTACTGTTAAAATGTGCGTTTACGCCCATGTGGCGTGTACTGAATTATGTGTTTTGTTTGTTTTGGTTTACAGTTGCTTTCAGCTTCTGTATTTTACTCTTTAAAACCTTTCAAGTGAGCAGTTAAATTGCATTGCTTCAGAGCTTGATTTGGAGACCCACCAGGTGTGTTTCAAAGTATTCCTCAGGTCTTAAGCCATGTCGTACTTGTTGCAGATGAAGGGTTTTTGAGATCGTTGTCCACTGTTTTATCTTCGGCACAGATGTGCTGCTGTTTGTTCATGTATCTATGGTGTTCAGAAATGTTAATTTGCAGCTGAGACTATGCTTGCCTTATGACTGTCACAGTGCTTTTCATAGGTTGACATGGAACAACTCAACTTTTATTAGCATGTGTGGCCTTAGAACTGCCCAAAGGCAAGCTGGAATAGGATGTCTTTGTGTAATGTTTTTCTTTGCAGTTATTTATCTTCCTAACAGCTTTGATCCGTTTGAATGGGGGTTACATGTATATGCAATTATTAGGACTGTTGACGGGGCTCATTCCCATAGCTGCAGTGTACATTTGTAAAGGGGTCTGGGTGTGAGCCAGAGCTCCCCTATCAGGAATACAAACATGGCTTCTGAACGACGATGTTGGTGGTCCAGGTGAAATTTTTTGTTGTTGTTGTTGTTATTTTTTGACATTGCTCTGGGTTAAGATGATGTGCTTTTTGGTTCTTTGTTTTTAAAAAAGAAAAAAAAAACCTGCCAGAACTAGCAAAATCAGTGACCTTCTCCATTTCTGAGATTCTTGTAGATTTAAAGTGCCCTCTTGTGTGGGAGTTCCTTAGGTGTTTTTGTTTTGGGGGTTGTTTTTTTTTGGCATTTCTGTACATTGTCTTACTTGAATTGTAGAATTTGCTTTTAAATGTCATGCTTGACATTTGGAAAAGGGGCAGAAACTCCCATTAGCTCCCCACATGTTAATCTTTAGGCAATGTGAAACAGAAGAGGTCTCATTATTTTAAACTGAGTGTTGTCTGTATGTGAAAGGTAAACTGATCGCATGCATGCATGCATGCAAGTACGTCAGACCATGCAACCAGGGAAAACGTCATTTCCCTTGAGCACACGTCGTCACCATTTTACTACTGTAATGCAAGTGAACTGATGTGGTGTGGATGTTTCTCTCTTTCTGTGGGGCTTGTGGTCAGTTGTTCATCTGCTAATCACCGGCCTTACCGTGTGTTGTGTATTTGTGACCTACAAAGACAGAAATAAGAACATGTAATGCAGGTCATGTTTTACTAGATGTACCATAGTTGATGTTGTCTGGGCTTGTGTTGCTGTACTACCCTCAAGCCTTCTGGAAAAAGCCTTAAATCACACACTAGTTATAGTCTACTTTAACAGTTTCTTTGCCAGGATCACAGGAAGGTTGTGTTTTTGTTTTTGTTGTTGTTGTTGTTTTTTTCCCTTGAACTTTGGTTTCCCTGTTAAAGCTAATGTTGGATTATTTGGGCAGTGTTAACATGTACAGGCAGTAGGAATGGATAATATTGCCTTAAGGTAATAATGCTACTCATCCCTGTTTATAAAGCACCCATCTTTCTGTCTGAAATGTTGCCTAAGGATTTTAGGATAGTGGAGAAAACAAATGACTTTAGCAGATTTAATAGGTATTTAGACCAGGGATGTAGCAGTTATTTTAAGATATTTGAACTGTTTTTAGTTGTTACATGTAATATCCTGATAGTTTAATTTATTTTTTTTGGACCACTGCATCCTGAAGCCATAGGTATTTTCACATTAGGTGCCATAGGTGACACACACTGATGCAGGCAATAGGTTTGCATCCATGCTTTAATGTCTTTCACAAC
>VVHJ01037657.1:2511-17414 GCA_015107715.1 Tylochromis polylepis
AAAAATTACTATTTTATATGTTGGAAAAAAAAAGAAAAAAAAAGCTTTCCAAAAGTCACTGCAATAACAGATCATCATAAACTACTGAAAGTGCTACTTTCATGGCTTACTGGCATGCTGTGAAGCCAGTAGCTGCTTGCAAGGTAAGAAATACCCCAATAAACTTGCACTTGTTCAGCTTTACTGTTAACCATTAGCAGGTAACATGCTAAAGACAAGTAAAATCACTGGGGTTAACAATTATCATGTTTTTAACAACTTTCTGAGGGAGTCAGAAAGCAGGCTGATTGGCCTAAAGAGGGCAGCTCCGAAGAGGCTCCGGTATTTGATACACAACCCACGGGCGTAACAGTGACCCACATGTAGCAGCCAAGCAGCCAGTTGGTCGCTCGTGGGTGAGTTTGCCACTGGCTGATGTCTACTAGCCAGGAAAATCAGCCTCAGCGCGAAAGACACACACACAATTAGGAGTGACTCCGAAGGATTTCGAGAGGGTGGCCTCCACTGCAATAATGGGAGAGCTTTTGTGTCAAAGAGATGCTTGTTTTCTCCTCCTCGGGCATGAAAGAGAATTTGTCTTGCCAGCCAGGTCTATTTATATTCACAAGAGCATTCTTGAACATTGGCATGGTCACGTGGCTCACTGGGCAGTGGATATATACTAGTGATAGATTGGAGGAGCTCTGCATTAACTCTCAAACTGACACCACCATAGAAAAGAAAGAACTTTAATTTCCATGAGCCTGTCAGACACAGATCAGAGACTTTATCAGTGAGCAATACCAGGTGTGTCACAGTACTGGCTCTGCAGGGCACAAAAAGCACAGAGAGGGAAGAAGTGCCTGACCATCACCTTCAGTTAGATAAAGTTGGTTAAGTGGTAAATGAAGGTGGGTGCATTGACAGGCTGCGATTCAAGGGCCAGATATGATAAAATCCCCATTCATTCTTTCCTTATGATGACTCAGAGTTTGCATCACGCCTATAAAAGCCAAGGCTTGAACAGGTTCACTCACTTTGTAGTGGATTGTTATGCCCTGGAGTACAGGACACGCCTAATAGCAGTGACTCACAAATCAACAGCAAGACAGGGTGCAGGCATGCCTAGTCTGTAAACACATTATCTAAATACTGTTGGTTTAACTTGACATACATAAACAAGCTACCTATCACATAAATGGGCGGATATTATGTAGTGTTAACCCTTATCCATATACCTTAAACAACATAAGATCAACCATTATATTTCAAGTTTTCCAACAAATTACAGAAATAAAAGATAGCAGAGCCCTCTCACACCTGTATATACACCCAGGGAGAAATAAATCTCCACCAGTTTGGTCTTACATCCTTTTAGATATAAAATAATATATGAAAATACACAATAAGTAGATGACACACCTTGACAAGATGAAACAGTTGCAGGGGAAAGAAGAAGAAAAAAAGAGAGACAAAGAAAAAAAAAAGCAGGGCCTTCTGTTCATTATCTTAACAAGGTCTGGTCTAAGATTTCCCGGTGCTGTTTAAAGATGTCCATCTTTAGGTTAACACAGAGAGTCATCTTTTCCATGTTGTGCATTTCCACTGTCACATCTATCCAGTTATTTATGGTAGATACTACATTTACCATCCATCTTTTGGTAACAGACTTTTTCTCTGCTGCTATCACTACATATTTATTGATGCCTTTTGCTGATGAAAGTACTTCTGGCTATACTTCTGGCAAAGTCTAGCCCAGATATAAGCTCTTTAAGTCAGATGCCAAATCATTTTTTCACAGCTTTCATGTGTCTTTTTGACCTTCAAATACAGTAGAATGCAAAAGTCTTGAGCCACAAAGTCTGTATATTTGCTTCCAAGGAGCCACGCTTTCTTGTCATTTTTAAAGTGATCTTGAGCAATAGTTCTCCAGGCTTTCTGAAGGTCTATCAAAGTTTTTATTCGAACATCGGAGGCTTTTTTTTATTTTCATTCTTGTCCTTGTACCAGATTTTTCAGAGGAATGTTTTTTTTGTTGTCATTTTGGGGTTGTTTTTTTTTGTTAAGCCACATAACACTGACCTATGAATCATTCAGGCATAAAAAAGGCACCTAACTCAAGGGATGAACCAGTCTTGTGTGTATACAGATAACTTAGCAAAGCATCTATGTAAAATATCAGAATAACAGACTGTTACAACACATCATTTGTTCCTGTTTCTTTTGTTAAATCTACCAAAGCTACCAAAGATAGCACGGGCTGACAACACAGCTTGATTCCTAAAGAGCTATTAGCCAAAAGAGCAGTATATCATTGAGTGTCTACAGGCATCTACAGTGGAGGCTCTGTCATGGTTTGGAGCTGCATTTCAAACAGTGGTGTTGTTGATCTTGTCAAAATTGATGGAATCGTTAACAGATTTCGATCAGTGCCATCTGGAAAGCATCTGATTGGCAACGGCTTCATTTTTCAGCATGACAATGATCCTAAACATACTGCCAATGCAGTAAAAACATACCTGGATAGAAAAAAAAACACAATGATTCACTATCAGTGATGGACTGACCTCCTGAGAGCCTGGTGTGGGATCATCTGAAGGCAGCCAGTATCCAAAGAAGAGCTTTAAACGTCCTTCAAGAAGCCTGGAGAACTACGCCAGAAGACTACTTAAAGAAATGACAAGAAAGCTTCCCTAAGAGAGCTCAGGCTGTGTTGAAAAATAAATACTGGCTTTCAAGCTTGTTAAAAATTATATACCCTTGTTTTTGTCTGTTTCCCATGTTATTAACAAAATATAAAGAAATGAGCAGATACTCAAGACTTTTTCACAATACTGTAATTTAACAGGACCACGTTAGTGTATTGATATTACAACCAAATATTAGAACTGCATTTTTATCTTACAATATTTATGTTACAATATTATTATTGGCTTATTAACATATTACAACATATATTAATAAGTCAGTGAATAAGATATTAAACATGAAGTAAATGTGTTATTCTCTATTTCTGAGCTCTGGTTGGGTTCCTAACTGTAATAATTTATTATTTCCAAGGAACATCAAATTGAATGTTTCATGTTTCATCTTGTTATTTCAGTCTCAAACTCACATGCATAATTCAGTCGTTGATTTCTGCCATATTGCTCAACCCCACCTCACATCACGAGTGAACTCGCTCAACAAGTTAAGCATCTTCGACAGTAAAAAGTTACTTTCTCACACCAAAGATCTGCAGGTCTTAAGAGCTGATGAGTGGGATGTCAATATAGCCCCTGGCATAAATTTAAATAAGGTCTTATTTTTTTTGGCATGCCTCAACATGTACCTGGGGAACATAAAGAAGTCACGCTGACTTACCACACACACCCACACCACTCTGTGAGGGTGTCCTGGTACTTAATGAGACCGTGTGAATAATTCAGTAAACTATAGGCCCAGAGGAGGGAAAGGGACTCCAGCCATCATTAACTATTCACAGAAGCTGTATTATGTCAAACTCGCATGTGCAAACATATTGTTTACACACAAACACAACAAGACCCTTACCAGAAGAAATGCCCCGGCTCTGAATCTGCAAGGAGGCAGATGAAAGCTTTCAGGATTCTGACCTTTTAGGTACTCTACAGAGACCAAACACAAGCACAAACTTGTGCAATATCTACTACAATATGTAAACACAAAAATTATAGCATGGTAAGAAAAATCACAAGACTGCTCAAATCCAATTCAAATGCCGTAAGAAATACTGGATGAATGACCTAAGCAGTCTCGCAAGCAGCGCTGAAAAATAAACCATCTTTATTGTTTATAATCCGTCTTTAATATAATTGCACTGCAGTGTTGTGTATCCTTTTTAGACACTTTGGTGGCTTCATTAATCTCTTAAAAGAGATAGAAATCTGTCAGACAGCAGTCTCTTTCTTGGTCACACTTTTAGAGCTTCATTCAGACATACTTAAACCTCCACACACAGCAGTGACAGAGAAAGCCTGTGATATTTTACATATGTGCAAAAGAGTTGTTACGCTTTGTGGCAATGAGCATTGTCGGCTGTACTTCTGAATGTGTGTGCACCATCCTGAAGCTGAGAGAAAGCTACACCCCATTCACTGTGCACAGAGACAGCTTTCTCCTCTGGATTGGGACAGACAAATATCTCAGTCTTATTGTACTTTGTGAACAGACATGGTTTTAATGTACTGTACTGTAAATGTACTGTTTATGTCATGAGCAGTTGTAATGCTGCGCATGCCTAATCAGTAATGCAAATGGACAAAGATTAGACTGAAAGGTGCTAAAAGAGACCTACTAAGATTGCTTCTGCAACTTGTATGAAAATGTGAAAAGGGTGTTGTTTCACATCTGGAAGCTGATGAATTTAGATGTGATCAGATTAATGGAAAGGAGTGCATGTCCAAGAGGAGCTTTCAACAACAAACAAAGCTAAATGTGACCAGAATCTGTTAAACAAAATCTGTCAGTGATACAAGAAATGTTAGCATTCTGTTCTATATAATATATCCTTTATTAAAGCAGATGGAAAATCTCATCGACATTGAAAACAAATCTCTTTTTCAAGAGAGATTTGGCCAAGAGGGGAGCAGAAACCACATCAAATGTAAACATGAGAAACGAGTACAAGTGATATTCAGTACAAACAAGTGAACACAAACAGTAACACGGACTCGGATCATATGCAATAACATATCAAGAACAAGAGCATCAAAACAAATCACACTCACACTTTAGAGAGCCATTTTCTCAATCCTTTAAAATGGACATAAACTCCCCCACACTTCTAACAATTTTAGCTCCTTCTGTAGATTACTACACAAAAAAGGGGTTAGAGTAATGAAAAGAAAACCTTTTCCTCTCCACTTCTGTTCTGACAAACGTTTGTAAAATACCGTGAGAGCAAAAGCCGTACTGGTTCTGATATTTACACATGTATGCAAATAAAACAAGACTAAACCATTTCACTCAATGGGATAAACACAGCTTTTAAATACATGTCATACACTTTCATAAATGAAGTTAAAAAAAAAAAATTACTCCATTAGCTGAGTTGATGGGGACATTTGTCGCATGTCATTACCTCCTCGCTCCCTCAGTTTAATCTAGATAATCAAATACACAATAAAGACAAACAAAATCAAAGTATTGGGACTGAAAGTAAAATACTGATGACATAATGCTGCGAAAGGTTTACGGTACCAGTTTTACCACATTTCCACCAGCTATTCGCAAGAGATCATTGTAACATCTGTAAGCAGCATGTAGTAAGAGGCCTATTAGAGTAAGAAGTTGAGAAATAAAATCTGGTTAAAGACTTCATCTTTCCAGTCAGTGTAAGGAGCCTCTTATTCCTCATTTGCACCAGAGCAGAAGGCTCCTTAAAAACGCATGCACTGCAACACATGTTCTTCAGTTTGAGGAAGTGTCCATCACATGCCTCTAATCTGCCTTAAATTTAGCGCTTTTTTGACTGTGTAAAAAAAAAAAACAACTGTCTGCTCTATAAAACACTCATAAATAATAAAAACAGCTCAGAGACATTTTTAAACCCTTTATGACCTAACTATCGTACAGGACAGCTGGACATTTTGTGATTTGGACAATAAAATTACAAAATAATGCTCATCTTTCAGGAATTTAGAGAATTTTCCTTCAAGCCCAAAAATGGTTGAGTAGTTCAGGTAACATGAAGCCTACACTGTAAAATAGAGGCAGAGCTGATTTTTCTGTCTGTGTTCAGACAGTGTTACGTTGTGAATGCTTTGTGCTACGGTGATACACCAAATATCCCTGTAAAGCTTGAATTTTGTCTCTAGCAAAAACGGTAATGGAGTTACAGTCATTTAAAGAGCGCTTGTAAAATGGGCCTGCCGTTGTGCCAAGGGTAAAAATGAAAGAGTTTAAAGGGCTCTTCCACGAATGGGAGGAGTCTCCTCCTTGACGATTCATCAGGCTTCGCCCTACATGCTGTCACTGATGACTAAGGTCAGGAAAGCAGGTAGCTAATAAAGGCTTAGTCCATATTAGTGCTGACATGCTCTGCTGAGGGCCTTCTCTCCTTAATACGCAAATGGACACAGCCTACTTCTGCTGCATCTGAAGGATTGGCCCAGAAAAGAAGACTCTCTGCATACTGATCAGAGATGCAAACAGACAGCGACCCCACACACATGTGAACAAGTGCTCTCCATGCACTAGAAAGCGCTCAGAAGCAGATTGGGAGGAACTGCCAATCATTTCCAGTTGTATTGCAAACTCAAAACATCACCTCGGCATGGAGCATCAACTGATAACCAACAGACCAAAAACTCATCTGTGCAGAATTTTGCTTGGGTCAGCGATTTCTCTTCAGCAAACTCGACAGACGTTAGGCGATATCAACCAGGTAGGCTGGACGCAGGGATGAACCAGACATGAACTTTTACCTCTAGCCCAGTAGAGAGATGGGAGGGCATGCACTCCCAGTAGAAATACACACTGCGCGTCATCTTCTCAAGTATGACCAGTCAGCGGCTGTTCCCTTCTCTTCATATGGAGGCAGCTCATTCCAGCGTACACACAAAGATCGAGTTCAGCTGAATGGCCTAAATGGCAGCAGAGCTCCTGGCCACGGCAGCTCAGACCAGCTGAATGGTCCTCATTGTGTCCACCACAGTCACAGGGGGCTTGCAGAAATGAGTTGTTTTTTAAGAGGCCATTTGGCAGGCCAGTGTTCTTATCCGAGCAACGCAGGAACAGGCATTTCCACTTGCTTCAGATGAGGGCTTGTTATGGACTCAAGAAAGATGGCCTATGAAGCATGCATCCAGTCACAAAGGGACTAACAGACTTATACATACATGGATGTGAAATGGATAAGACTTTATACCACCACCCCCCACCCACTTTTTCCACTACACTCAGTGTCTCGCAGCTGGAATTTAAAAAGCATTGCATTCATAAGCCATGATGTCAGACGAGCATGTGTTGAAGTTAAAGTGTCAACACCAGAATAATGGGAATTTGCCCGCTTCTTGCACCAACCGGTTTTTGAACCTCGTGGTTCTGACGGGCGCTCGAGTGCGACAACAACAACAGAGATGCAGAGTTTTAAAAGCTGTTCCTGTTTGCAAGAAGTGCATTACTGTGCAAGCGCGTAACAGACCAAAAATAATGGTGACATGCTGTTAACCACAAAGATTAACCACAGGCAAATTCCGATTCCGGTAAATAATCATAAATAACTCCATAAAACATGTATGGCCAACACAGCCAAAACATATTTGCATTTTTACTCTTTAAGTCATAAATATCAGTATAGTTTGCTATATAGAAGAATGTCCTGGAAGTAGAAATGATGCGGAACAACAAATAAATTTAACCCACATTACACCCTGAGATTTTAATGCTTGTTTAATATCATATAGTTATGTCTTTGTTTTATCTGTCAGATGTATCTGGTTCTTATCTATCCTTTTATTGTTTATATAAATGCTACAAAGCAACCAGAGAGAGCAGATGAAAATCAGCCTGTAATTGGCCAAACCTGACTCCAGCTGCTCGTGTTAATTATCGTGAATGTACCCTTTCATAGAAAATGAGCATAAAGATGAAGGAATAATCGGCAAACCTTTCTTAAATAACCTGTCATATAACATAACAGCAATCTTGTAGACCTCAGTCTCCCCCGGGGCATCTAAAGGTGTTGGCCCAAAATGACTCCCTTCCAACAAGAGTCCTTCTAGTCCCGTTTGATTGCTGTGGTGCAACGAGAGATCGCTCTAACCTACAGAGGCCCAGCATGTTTAGTGCATATAACTGCATTGTGTTTTACTATATGTGGATGTTTTAATCTGTTAACGTGCATGTAGTACTCACAGCCCTGCATCTAATTTTGAATGCGCCACTAAAGACAACTTAATTTCCTTTAGTGGCGTGTTGTTTAAAAATGTGACATATCACTGCGAGACTAATGAGAAATTTCCACATCCAGAGTGTACCCAGCCTCTCACCCAGTGAAAGTCTCCTGCCCCCGTGGAGTGGATGTACTGTATATACCACTAATGTTTTAAAGAGCTACAGTATCCAAAACAGAACAACTGCTGAGATTCATCAGCAGGACAGGTCAGCACACTAAATTCTGTTTAAATCTACACCTAAAAACACCTTTGAGTAATGGCTAACACCATTATTATACTCTGATCTGATACGCTGGTATTTTTATTGCAGTCAGTGTCTTTTTACATAGTGTTATAACCCCCTTTTTAAGCCTTTATTACTCCCAGATATGAAATCATCATGTATTTACATGCATTTAAAACGCTATCAAAACACAAGCATCACCAATCATGGGAAGGTATCTATATATGATGTTATATTTACAAAAAACAATAACAAAATGCTATGGACGCTGTGGACAACTAGAGGGGTCACTGGACAGGAGGATTAGATTTAGCTGCATGTATATAGCCTGGATGCCACAAAGCAGGGGAAAAGGAGAGGGGTACTGTCAGGGATGTGTGACAGTGTGTCATTGGTGGGGTAGTGGGGCAAACAGCTGCTCTGGGGGAGGGGTTGATATCAGCCCTGCTTTGGATAAATGAATGGTCCAAATATTGGGGTGCATACACACATGACAACAAGCCTCACATCACTGTGACCACAGGCACAGGGCAGTGTAGCATATAAGGAAGAGCACAGGTAGGTAAACCCATGATTCCAGTAATAACAGGTCTGCACAGGTGTGCAAGGCTCGGTAAACAGTCTACGTAATCACTCCGGTGAATGTCACTGAGGTCACAAACTACGTGTGGTAACTACGGGCAGTCATTCATGACAGACTGTATCTTCATATGACACCACAAGCGGATGATGACTATAGGCCTGCGCATCTGATTTCAACACCACTCACAGTGACTCACACTTTTACAGCAATCAAGCGGATTTTTTTTCCAGATGAAAGTTGAGGTTTCAATTACGTCCAACTGGGAGCCATGTGGTTACAGCTGAATGAAATCCATACAATATGAAGAAGTACAACTAGATAACAAGAAAAGGGGTACAGCCCTGAAAGCCTATCAGCCAAGCTACACACACACACACAGTGGTGTTTAAAGACATCCATTCACACAGCAAACGAGAGGATTTCTGATCTTCTTAATCAGCCTTTAGCTTTAAATGAGCTTCGACAAAAAGAAGAATATAAAAAAAATAAACAGAAACAGGGGAAATGGATGAAAGCCTTTCTCTTCCTCCTGTACAATGCTGCTTGCCATGCACTGCTAGCTCGTATGCCCACATCCTGTACTAGCACAAAATAAGCTAGGTGGCAGAGCCTGAGAGCCCGAAGCATGCTCTCATTCAAATTTTTCATAAAGGAAAAGTAGACGGTGAGGATGAACCTCTGGTTTAACCTATGCCGGTCAGTCCAGACAGCTGAGATACATACACAGCTAGCCTGACAATCTGCTACAGCATCCCCCCCATCAGCCCAGTCAGCCCCCCGCCCCTCCTTTACCTTCAGACAGCTCCAGATCCAACTCAGCCAACTGGTCTCTAACCTCTTTAGGCAGGGCGGACAAATCCACGCCGCGGTCCGCCATGGCTTCGCCAATAAACTCGAGTGCCGTGTAGTTGAAAAGAAACCGGGCTGTTGCGGGGAAACGTTAAAAAAAATAAAAACAAAATCCCTCCCTCAAGACACAAAACAAGCATCGGAGTGGGAGAGACAGTCCATCCGCACGGCTGGCCCTTCCGCCATAATGGGGAAAACTCACCAACGGCAACGGGCGGTCACGTGACTGCATTTACCTCGCCTGCGTGTGTTGATTCGCCGCATCCCAGAAGGGAGGAGGAGGTGGAGGTGAAGGAGGTGAGGGTCTCACCGACACCGCTGCTCCCCCTGGCGTTTCAGCGGCGAACACACACACACACAAGGACACACTCGCCCACACACTTAGCTCCTCAGCCTTCACTGAGTTCAAGAGAGTTTAAAGAAAACTTTATGAAGATGACTGAAGGCTTTTGGGGAAAAAAATATAGGTTTTAACCCACGAAATGTACATGTTCTGTGTGATCATTTACTTAAATGTGCATTTATAAATCAATTAAAATGTACTCGACTCATTAAAAAAAAAAAAGTAAACCACAAAAACTGAAACTGGTGCAGCATCTTATTCCTGCTGTTAGCAGTTTTCTGGGGCTCAGAACATAACCTAATGGCAGATTTAGACTACAGATGCACACGACAGTCAATTTCCAGAGAGATCAGTGAGAGAAACTTTGCAGCAGACTAGAAGTAGTGTATATTTGTCACACTTAAATGTTTCGGATCATCAAACAAAGTTTAATGTTAGACAAACATAATCTGAGTAAATGCAAAATGCAGTTTTTAAGTAATGATTACGTTTAGCTAACCTACACGCTCCTGTGTGAAAAAGTAACTACCCCCTTTGTTAAGTCATGAATTAAAAGGCTTTTTAAGGCTTTGGGACTCCAGTGAACCACGATGAGAGCCATTATCCACTAATGGAGAAAACATGGAACAGGGGTGAACCTTCCCAGGAGTGGCCGGCCTACCAAAATTACTCCAAGTCTCAAGATTCATCCAGGAGGTCACAAAAGAACCCAGAACAGCATCTAGAGAACTGCAGGGCTCATTTGCCTTAGTTAAGGTCAGAATTTGTTGCTTTGTTGCTTCAAAACGACTTGCTGTAAGTGATGGACCCATGAATTCTGCTCGCTACCACAAAACCACACTTCTGAATGGCTAAAAGAAAAAAAAACAACAAAAAAAAAAAACAACAATACCAAAATTAAAGTTTTGTTGTGGTCTAGTCAAACCCCATGCTTAGATCATATTGAGTTGTTTTGGCATGACCCTAAGCCAGCTGCTAATGCTCAAAAACCATCCAGTGTGGCTGAATTAAAACAAATTCTGCAAAGAAGAGTGGGCTAAAATTCCTCCACAGCAATGTGAAAGACTCAGTGCCAGTTATGACAAATGCTTGATTGCAGTTCTTGCTGCCAATGGTGGCCAGTTATTATTTATTCCTAACCAGTTATTATGTTTAGGGGCAATTACTTTTTCACACAGAGCCAGGTCATTTAAAATAACTTCTTTTCCTTTAGACTGCACTCAGGTTATCTTTGTCCAGTGTTAAAGTTTGTTTGATGATCTGATACGTAAGTGTCACAAATATGCAAAAGTATAATATTAATAATTTATATCATTGCCCGGTAGTTTCCTGTTAAGAAATCATTTGAGGGTTTTTTTTTTCTGTTCTTGTAAAGTGCAAACAGGAAGTGCCACACAGGCCTATATAATGCAGAGAGTCAGATATCTGAAAAAGCCACAGCACATTACTCTGGCTCTAACATGACTTGAGAAATGCTGAAAACTGCCTCTGTATAAGTTCATAAAGTGACCTTGAGCACTTACAATCATCAGTGTGGCATCTTCACTGTAACCACGCTAAAAATAAATATTCCCTTCGGCCACTCCCTCAGCAGTTTAGGACTGCTCAAAAAAGTTCTGTTCATGCTTTTTTTTTTTCCTCCTAAGAAACATGGACATTGTCTTGCAAAGAAAACAAGCTTCAAAGCAAACTCCACATAACAACTTAATTGCAGACTGCTGTCACTCTGCATTTCCAAAAATACTGGATTACTGGACATCTTAAAAGCAGGGCCACAGCGAGTATTTTCTAAGAACCCCTTCACACACCCATAATGTCACAGGTAGTTATAATTCTTGAACCATTTGGATTTTGAGTAAGTACACGTCTAAGTATGTGTACTGTAAATGTCACAGGATGGTTTAAACATTTACAGCTTTTTCAGTCCAGTCCTTGTACCTGACAATTTTCAGAAGAAAATGTTTTATTATTTTTGTTTGTTTGTTCCTTCTTGAGTTATCACATTCAGAAGATTTTCAGAAAAACTTGACCTTGAAGTTGAGGTCACTAAGATTTTTAGTAGATTAACTCATGGTACAAATTTCAAAATCTTACATCCCCTCATTCTTGAGTTATTGCATTCACAAACTTGGATGTCCATGCCGCCCGTCCACCTGCAAGCCTGGCAGGGTGACAATACTCCATCAGCCTTTTATCTCTAGCTGACAAATAAAATGTATTTTTGCGCCAACCAAAATTACTCCAAGAGCACAGCAACAGCAGGATACAAAAGAATCCAGAACAGCATTAAAGAGCCAGAGGCTTCACATGTCTCAGTTAAGGTCAGAGTTCATGATTCAATAATAAGAAAGAGACTGAGCAGAAATGGCATCTATGAGAGAGTTCAAGGTGGAAACCATTACTGACCAAAAAGAGCATAAAGGCTTGTCTCACATTTGCCAAAAAACATCTTGATGATTCCCAAGACTTTTGGGAAAGTACTTTGCGGACTGACGAGACAAAAGCTGTACTTTTCGGAAGGTGTGTGTCTCATGACATCTCGCATTAAATTAACACAGCATTTCAGAAAAGGAACATCATACCAGCAGTAAAACAGGGTGGTGGTAGTGTGATGGTCTGGGGGTGTTTTGCTGCCTCAGGACCTGGAGGACTTGCTGTGGTAAATGGAACCATGAATTCTGCCGTCTACCAAAATATCCTGCAGGAGAATGTCAGGCCACCTGACCTCAAGCTGAAGCATACTTGGGTTCTACAGCAGGGCAATGATCCAAAACACACCAGCAAGTCCACCTCTGAATGGCTTAAGCAAAATAAAATGAAGACTTTGGAGTGGCCTAGTCAAAGTCCTGACCTGAATCCGATTGAGATGCATGACCTTAAAAAGGTGGTTCATGCTCGAAAACCCTCTAGCATGGCTGATTTACAATAACTGTGCAAAGATGAGCAGACCAAAATTCCTTCACAGCGCTGTGAAAGACTCATTGCCAGTTATCGCAAATTCTTGATTGCACATTGGTTGCTGCTAAGGGTGACCCAATCAGTTATTAGGTTTAGGGGGCAATCAGTTTTTCACACAGAGCCATGCAGGTTTGGATTTTATCTTCCCCTTAATAATAAACACCTTCATTTAGAAACTGCATTTTGTGTTTAATTGTGTTATCTTTGTCTAATATTTAAGTCTGTTTGATGATCTGAAACATTTAAGTGTGACAAACATCCCCCCCCCCAAAAAAAAAGGAAATTGGGAAGGGGGCAAACACTTTTTCACACCAGTGTATTTTGGTATGGACAAGTAAAAGATATAGAAATTGGACAAGTGCAGGACAAAAGTAGAAAGGTAGAAATGGTAAGCCTAAAAAATATCTAATACATATGAACAGTGTCTGAAATTCCTGTACTTGCTGAAGCCTCATAAAAAACAGTCTCAGTGGAAGGCTGGCTGTCAAGAAGTCATGCTTAAGAAAGGGAAATGTGAGACACTGTCAGTCATGGATTGGCCTCCTCGGAGTCCAGACCTCAACATTATTGAAGCAATGTGGGATAATTTAAAGGGAGCCGACAGCAAAAGAAGAGCTTTGAATGTCCTGGAACCTGGAAGAAGCCTGGAGAATTAATCCTGAAGAAGAAAAGAAATGAGAGGAAATCTTACGTCACAGAGTTCATGCTGTGTTGAAGAATAAAGGTGGTAATACCAAATATTGACTTTCAAGCTCATTAGAATTGTACAAACTCTGTTTGGGTTTTTTTTGCCTTATATTTCCACATATGTCTGCATGCTTCTATAAATCAATGCATCAAATTCCCATTTTCCTAGCAAAATATTTTAAAAATGAGGCGCGGCTCAAAACCTTTGCACAATATTGTAGAAGTACCTGAAAGAGTATTATTCAGTACCTTTGTATACATCGTTTCCTTTCATATCCCTTTTTAATCAAACTAAGTCTCCACTTTAATCAGTCATATTAATAATTACAATAGAAAACATGTTTTTGATATGATAAGTGAACACAGATAAAACAGTATAAATGTTCATTATGATGTAGTTTCTTTAATTAAAACTGCAGCACTGTAAGTGTTCATGGTATTCCTCTTGGACATGCATGGAAAAGTAAATATATTCATATAGTACAGATATGTACAATACAAGGATAATTTTAGAAATCATCAGTCCAACAAAGGGAGTGTGAAAAACTATCAATACACTATGTGTAATTTTCACATCACTGTATTTCCCACTAAATTGCTATGTTTAGAACAAGTCTGGCCCATCATTAATAGGCCAAAGACTGTAAAGATTATTGTTATTTGACCAATTAAAACAATAAGTTAGACAAGGAAGCTCAAAAGACACAACCGATCCTTAAAAAGTATTTTTTTAAAAAAAAAGGAGGGGATAAAATTTCTTAAAAAACAAACAAACAAACAAAACAAAAAGCACAACTCCATTTTTCTGTTGAGAAAACAAACCAACAAAAACACAAATCGTTGTGTTAAAGAAATTAGTCTCTATATTCATCAGCACAATCAGAAGCGTTATGACGAAGAGTGTGTGGTACTGAAAACAGCACGCAACAAAAGAATACAAGAAACGTCATGAAAACATAAAAGCTAAATACAGTTTGAATTTTCATTTCAAATGAACAATCGTCTATTTGACTGCCAGCAAATTACACAAAATGCCGGGGTCGCCAATGGGACTGTAGGAGAAGAGGTTCAGTCAAAAGGTAAAAGGTATTAAAGTTGCTCAGCAAATTCCCATTCGTGTATACAGTACAGATAACAGAAAACCATCATTTAAAAAAAACAATAACAACTGATATCTCTGAAAAAAAAGAGGATAAGAAAGCAACAAAAATGTAAATTGAACAGAAATACAAAGCAATAGTTAACCTGCATTACTTTAGTGCATAAATGTCCTTATGTTAATAAGTCAGATATCCTGTTTTTGAAATATCATATCTTGCGAAAATATTAAGAAAGGGGGCAAAAGAGGGACGGGGAGGGGGG
>VVHJ01037658.1:0-15406 GCA_015107715.1 Tylochromis polylepis
AGCTCGGGGAGAGTGTGCCAGATGTGTTGCAGTGTGAATACTGTGGAAGCAGCGGCTACGCTCGTACGTTTCTGCGCTCCAAACGCTTCTGCTCCATGTCGTGTGTCCAAAGGTAAATAAGACATTTACACAGCGTACTAAGTTTTGTCCTCTAGGGTAATTATTTATTACAAAAGAAACATAGCTTCAGTGATTCACTGTGTTAACATGAACAAACTGTAGGTTATTATGAGACGCTCATCAGCCATAAGCTTTACTTATTTCACCACATGTCAAAGGTGCTCTACTAGACTGAGATCTGGTGACTGTGGAGGCCATTTACAGTGAAGTCATTATCATGTTAAAGAAATCAGTTTGAGATGATTTGAGCTTTGGGGTTTTGGTGTTATCTTGCTGAAAGAAGCCATTATTAGACTGGTACACTATAGTCATGAAGGGATAGACATGGTCAGCAGCTATGCTCAGGTTTAAACGGTGCTCAGTTGGTACAAAGAGGCCCAAAGTGTACCAAGAAAATATCCCCCGCACCATTACACCACAAGCACCAGCCTGAAATGGTGACACGAGGCAGGCTCGATCCATGCGTTCATGTTGTTTACACCAAAGTCTGACCACCAAAGTCTGACTCTACCGTCCAAATACAGAAATCAAGAACGAGCGACAGTTTTACAATCATCTATTGCCCAGTTTTGGTGAGCTCCTGTGAATTAGAGCCTCAGTGTCTTGTTCTTAGCTGACAGGAGTGGTATCCACTGTGGTCTTCTGCTACTGTAGCCCATCTGATTCAAGGTTTTACATCTGTATACCTTGGTTATAATGAGTTATTATGGGTTATCTGAGTTGTTGCCTTCCTATCAACTTGAAACAGTCTGGCCATTCTGGCATGTGATTGGCTGATTAAATATTTGTGCTAACGACCAGTTAGCACAAATATATGTGCTATGTGAGTGAACATCATACAGTAAATACTCAGCAGGGACTGAAATATGAATTAATCCACTGATGAAAATAGCTCCAAAACAATTAATGTTTTGGTTCTGTTAGGCTACAATGCTGTTAGCTGTTTAAAAAAAACAAACAAAAATAAATTACCTTAACCCTGGGAACCTTTTGTGGGGATGACTGGATGATATTTGTCAAGTTCAGACTAACAACACGAGTTCCAGGTGAAAGTTCTGCTGGGAAAACTTATAAAAATATGCTAAAAACTGCTGCCACAAAGAAATGAAAAAAATAAAAAAATAAAAATAGGGGTTTCAACCCATAAAACAACAGACAACCAGGCCAGAAGACACTTCAATCACCAACATAAAGAACGACACTGCCACAGCTGAAAAAGAAAAAACAAAACACAAAAAACCAACCAAACAAAAACAGAACCTTAATCATCTAGTAGCTCCTTCAGTTCATGAGGCATCACAGCTCACAGGTTATTGTAATGTGGGAAGTCCAGAATGGAAAAGTGGCAGTAAAATGACCAATATGAGCAACCTGAGCACAGCTTGGGCGAAGACCCATCATTACGGTCATCGCGTGTGGCTTTCACTAAAATCAGACCAATTTTTGTGACCTGAAGGCGGACACCTCACCATCACATAAGCTCATTGGTCCTCCAGCATGAAAAAACAGGCACTTCATCACCTCCATCCTGCTGCCTGTGACCAGGAAATCAATCTCAGTATGTCATGTTGAAGGAAATCTCAATTCCTAAAATATATCAGGAGGACAGAGGAGACAGGAGGCTTGAGCTATAATTGAGTATGCACAGGTGTGTCCACTGTGGATGCATTTATTTACCTTTAGCATATAAAAGAGTTGTGACAAACAGCCAGAATATTCAAGTCATAGTGGGAGGAGGACTCTTTAAACAAGTCATTCTTTTTTCACGTTATTTCAGTTATTTAACATTATCAAAGTTTCTGCCCTGCACAAAAAGGCACCATGTGTTAAATTAAAGTAATTCTAGTTATTTATTTATTTTTAGAAACTGTCATGAGCACAGTTACACCTGATGTCATAAAACCCAGCTGTGGTTCTGCTACAACAAAAATGTCACTTTTCATTGGGATCACTTTAAAATGAGGTGTGACATTTGTGAGGATTACTCAGTTTTCTAAGTGCCTGTTGCCTCAGCTCATTTCTTCTCATGTCTCTTCCTCACCTCCTCCTCTCCCATCACCGATGGGCGGAAATAATGTGAAGAGGAGGAGGAGATGCATTGGGCACGTGCAAACTATGAAGTAAAAAAGGGGGGAAGACATGGAGACTTTGGGAACAGGTAACCTAAATCAGACATTAAAAGAACAAAGAGGGGAAGTAAAAGGAAGTAGTAGTAGTGGAAAACCACATGAGGATCTCACCTTCAAAATAAAACAGGAAGTACGCTGAAAGAAGCACTCACAAGAGGAACACAAGGGGTGAGTTAAAAAGAAACACAAAACAAGAATTTAGGATGGCAAGAAAAATCCAAGAATCAGCATTTCACAACACAGGACCCATGGATAATACAATGCCTGTGTAAATTTTAATATTTTATGGTTTGTTATGAAAAGTTGATCTTTGTCCGGGAGCACAATGATGATTCATCATTTTGAATCTTTTTATTTTGTTGTTTTCAGTGTTGGCGTGTGTCATTTGGCTGAGCTTCACCACACTGTCTTAGAATCTGTGGAAAGCATGAGCAACACTCATGAACTGTCGGTTGTAACAACAAAGCACTTTTTTCATCCACAGAAACTACAGAAAATGACAGTCTGTGTCAGTAAAGTAGAATCACATCATCTGACATCTGCAGCCCCGCTGACGCGAGCAGATAATCACTCCCAGGCTCCCCCTTGAGTCTCCATCAAAGCAACAAAAAGAGGAGAGCTCGGAGTCCTGATGCTGCCTTTCCCAACTTATTCAAAGACTTCATGGATGATGTGATATAATAACATTAGGGACAAATGCATTTATTTTTTATTTATCAACCGTCTGTGAAGGTTCTCAGTCATCCAGGTCATCGTAGTCTTCAAAAAACTTGAAGAAGTCCAGACACTTTTCTTTCCAAGCTCCTTAGAGCACTTGTTAACCTTTAAGTGATCCTTAAAAATCCTGACTCATTTTACCCTAAGGACAAAAATGCCACCTTCCCATAAGCTGCTGTAAAAATATAACTACATCATATTTTTTTCCACTTTAAATGATTCAGTCTTTTAAACTATATCAGCCTGAAATATAAATATCACAAATTAATTATAGTTTTTGGATTTTAACCCTTTAAAGAGGAGGGACTTCTGCTGAGGTGGAGCAGAGGCTGCAAACGGACAGACTGCCAGCTCTTCTCTTTCTGTCCTTGCAAAAGTCACACTGCCTTTACATTTACATAAGCCACTGAGTGTTTCCCATGCAGGTGTGTCAGGGCCACAGTTTGCTGCAGGATTTCATCCATCAGCAGCAGTGCATAGCTGGTGGGATGGTGTGTAGGTCCTGGGATCAAACCTCTGGCTGCTGGGACGTAGCAGAGCGTTGCAGTATTTGTAGGAGACAAAATATGGAGTTAACCAAAATACGGAGATGGAGAAGTCCATCCTGTCACTGCTTCAGCCACCTCCTCTCCACTCTCACCTTCAGATGAGTCAGAATTGGACTCCAGCTGGTCTGTTTCTACCTCTGATGCCTCCTCCATGTCAGCCTCAGAGTCCTCAGAGGAGGATGACACCATCTTCACACTCATAGTTCACAATCACTTCCAGAGCCTGTGTGTGCTGTAAAGTCTTGCCATCTCCAAAATGACTGCTCCTGCACTACTGCTCATACTTCTAACTGTGGCTGCAGTGCAGCTGCATAAACTACTACTTGAATTAGTTCATAACACAGAATGTGGTCTTCTAAGAGAAAAGACTTGAAGGTGGACATCACACACACACACACACACACACACACACACACACACACCATTATTCAACATCAGTAGCGGCACACTTATCATTTCAGCAGGAAGGCACCTTTGCAGAAAACGGAAAAAGTGTGAAATTTTTCTGCATGCTGTGAATGGTAAAAAAACTAGCGCCACCTGGTGGAAAAATATAAAAATTATAAATTGAAGGTGAGTAGTCCAAATTAAAACCTTAACATAACTGAATCCATTAGTTTATGGCAAGATAAATGTGGGATCAAAAATTGTACTTTCAGTTATTTTCAATGGGGCATTTTTTGGCCTGAGGATAAAATTAATATCCTGTGGCAAATATGAGCTATATTCATTCAGCACAGCCAAAAATATCATGAAAGTAAAAAAAAAAATGGAATGCCCCAACATGTCCCCAGGATCCTCTTAGGGTTAATCTGACATTTGACGGCTCTTTCTGTTCAGGTTCAGTGTGAGCTGCACCAAGCGTATCACGGTGCTGCGAGCAGGTCGCCTGGTTCACAGGCCTGTGAGAAGGAGAGGACGACCCCCCAGCCGAGTCAACGGAGCCTCCAGAGAGCACTTCATGATGCAGGTCAGTAGTATTGTCAGCCTGATGCATGCAGATATAAATTGTATGGACAAAAAAGATGCAGGAGCTGCTCAGCCATTGAAATTGATGGCATGAAGCTCCCTGTGAACAGTTTTTATGCTGATGTTAATCAGTTAATGTTTGGAGCTCTGCAGTTACTAAAACGCCACTTAGTGTTCTAGGGTTAAACAACATATATCCAGCTTTTTGCAGCTTTCCTGGAACACTCATCAGTTAAGTGTTTGTGTGCAAGTTTGGCAAACAGTAAATAACTAACTACATGTTCACATGACAAACAAAGGCAAGCCTGTTTGTTTAAAGAAGAACAGCTTTGGAGGTTTTACTAAATGCACTTTTCTACCAGGACTTTATTGGTAGTTGTGTTGGGATTGCCTCTCTTTGCTGTGAGGTGACAGTTAATAAAAACTACATAGTCTGCATCTTGTCAGCTTATTCTTGCAATCCAAAAAAAATAACATATGTCATCTTGGTCATCTCTTTTGCAACTTCTTTCCAACACAAACACACTGCAGACAGGAAACGATCCACGGCTTCACATTCATAAACAAACCAGCATGTTGGACAGAATATCGAGGGTGATCGGGTCGGCAGATGGGGATCTCTAATCAAAACAGCCAAATGGGCTTTCCAGGTGGCCAGTTTCTGAGACGTCCATCAGCTCTGAAAACAAACATTAAAATGACTCATGCAAAGATATATGTTAAAGCTGCAGAGATCTTAAGCGTGTTGCCCTGTTATATGCTGTTTTAAATCACTCTTCATTAAAAAATATGAAGAACAGACTTACAAGCTGATAATTATTACAGTTAGGTGTAACAAAAATGGATTTTTGAAGGCTGATAGACTCCAGAGATGGTAATGCATACATTTTTTTCTGGTGGAAATAGCCAGTTTATATTATTTAACCCTGTTAAATAATATAAACTGGGTGGAAATATTTCTAAAAAGACATTTATTTGATGCTTAAAACATTCCACTGAGCTCGAACTGCGAGGTTTGCAGCTCAAAGTCAATACTTACAATGAGCTAAAACTAAAATTAATTTGCAACTGGTAAGAATTAAACCTCACCAGAGACACGTTCTAACACCTGGTTTCTGTTTGTTACTGTATGAAGTCTAGCATTGAAATACACGGTGAATATTTGTGTCTTTGTGCTTCTCAGGCTCACAGGTCATTTGGCTCCAAAGAGACCCAACAGAGTTCACCGAAAGAGGAAGATGAGCATCACGAGGAGGAGGAGGAGGAAGAGCCTCCCGTTCCCATGACGACCAGGCTTCGAAAGCAGGCTGAGAGAGTGCAAGAGAGGGTGAAGGAGCAGATGACGATAGAAACTATCATCGTTTCAGACACAGAAGAAGACGCTGGCTGTCCGTCTCAGTGGAACGTGGAGCAAGTGTTTTCTTACATCAGCACCCTGCCAGGTAATGCTGTTTGTCACACTTCTGAGGTACAGCTTTTATCACTAAAGAAATGGCAAACATTCACATGTACGACCTCTGACCTCGCAGCACATCAGTGTCGTATTGTAGATTGGTGTGATGGGTTTGCTTTAAGGTGACTTTTGCTTCTCTCTTGCAGTTTTGGACAGGTTAAATATGATTTGCAGGCATGAAACTTTCATGTGGACATGTGCTGGTCGTTTAAGGGTGACTGCACATAGTGTACACTCACCAGCCACTTCATTAGGTTACATTATAATCATATAATCATATCTCTCTAACAGGAGCTTTTGTGTTAAATTGGGTTCGGCTTCATCCTCTGTGGCCCCTCTGCCACGGGGTGTACCGCAGGGATCTATTCTTGGGCCACTACTGTTGTCATTTTATCTCCCGCCACTGGGTGCGATCTTCCAAAAACACGAAATTTCATTTCATCTATATGCTAATGATTGCCAGCTTTGTCTACCTTTCAATCACTCTGATAGCTCCTCCACTGGACTCCTGCTTGATTATCTTAGCGATGTTAAGTCATGGATGGTTCTAAATTTTTTACATTTTAATGAACGTAAAACGGAAGCAGTTTTGTCTGGTCCCAATCGTTCCTCTGGTACCCCAGATGTTGACTTTGCTGCTCTGACCCCTCACCTGAAGAGCTCGGTTGCTAATCTTGGTGTAAAAATTGACACTGCACTTAGTTTTGATGGCCACGTAAATGGGGTGGTGAAATCTTCATTCTATCACCTCAGACGTCTGTCAGAGGTTAAGCCTTTTCTTTCCAGGCGTGACTTGGAAACTGTCATCCATGCTTTTATAACCTCACGCTCGGATTATTGCAACTCCCTCTTAATAGGGGCTGGCCAGGGCACTCTGTCACGCCTGCAACTGGTGCAGAATGCTGCGGCACGGTTTTTAACTGGTAAAAGAAAATTTGTGCACATTACTCCGGTTCTGGCCTCCTTACACTGGCTTCCAATTGAATTTAGAATCTATTTTAAAATCCTTTTACTGGTTTTTAGATCCTTAAATGGTCTGGCACCTGTATACTTGTCCAATCTGCTGAAGCCCTATGTCCCCCCTCGTTCACTCCGGTCAGCTGAGCAGCGGTTGCTCTCAGTCACTAAATCACGGCTGAAACTTAACGTTCTCTATTGTGGCCCCGAAGCTTGGAATGAGCTTCCTCTTCACATTAGGCAATCTACATTAGTCGTGGTTTTTAAATCCAGGTTAAAAACTCATTTTTATTCGCTGGCCTTTGACTCAGTGGGTAACTGACACTCTTATTTTATTGTTATTTATTTTTATTATTCTTATTGTACTTTTATATTTCTGCTGTACAGCACTTTGGTTGGCCAGGTGTTGTTTTAAAAGCGCTATATAAATAAATTATGGTATGGTATGAGGTGTGTATTTATGTGTACGTCTGAGTTACAGCTGATGGTTTTAGGTGATCTTTTGTTGGACTGTAGTTAACTGCTGTTTAACTGTATTCAGTTTAACGTTTAAAAAACGCAGCGCATTTAAAGTGTACATGTACCTCAAATGGTATAATGACAAAATATCAGATATTAAAACTGAGATATTCTATTGCTATAAAAAAAATGCATTTCATTTCAGCAACACATTGCAGAACATTTTGGACAGCGGCGGCAAAAGACTGGTAATGTTGCTTAAAATAGTGCTTAAAACAAGATGAAACATTTTACATTGGGCTGTATAAAAATTATATAAACAGCCTTAGATGAAAGATGAGTCTTAGAGAAGTAAAGATGTGGAGGGGTCATCAGTCTGTGGAAGAAACGTTTTGGGGGTTCAGTCAAGTCAAGATTCAGAGAATCCAGAGAAATCTCTACATACACTGAATCCATACATGCAAATTTAAACCAGGCAAACATCTCCTAATACTGGTGTGTGTATGTGTTGCAGATGTTTGTGGCTGTGCGTTCACAAACACTGAATAAACTGAGGGAGGAAAATGAATACTTACACAAAGACAAATTGAATTATCTTCCGACAAATTATTAAATAAACATGCAGAATATGGATATTTATCAAACTGTCTTACCATTAATGTCATTGCTTGATTTTTGTGGTATTTTATTTGTTGTTCTCAGCGTCCCTGAGTGACAGAATGATTTCAAACTTTTAAATACTGTAAATATTTGCAGATATTAGACAGATGTCAGTGTAGGTCACATCTAGACATAAAGCATTCTGATTTTAATAGGAAGAGACACATTAAAATAGGACAAAAAATAAGTCAAACGCAAAAGTTACCTATCCTTGTCTTTTTTTTTTTAAGCAGGACAGTGATGAGAGCGGTTACACAAGCAAAGACTATCAGTCCCACTGCTGCAGCTGATACAATGATCCAGAAGGAAACTGAAAAAAGCAGGAAAAATGTGACACTGATTAACACTGACACATCAATCATGGATCACAGGGAAATGTAGACTTACTGAAGTCATTGTTATTAGATCCAAACTGACTCAGATATCATCAATCTGTAAATCTGTGACTTTGAAAGAGTTTCTCACCATTCTCACTACTACCAGCAGTAGCAGCAGCATACTCCTGGACCTCAGGAAGCGTCACAGTCACCTCTCTGTGAGGAGCAGAGAGCACTCGTGCTGCACATCCCACCTGTGTGCTGTGTTTACGTGAACCTGAGAGCACAGCTGTAGTGGTGACAGTGAATGTAGCGTTGGTGTTGGACACACTGACAGTGTTGTACTGTGACAAGCTGAGGTCTTGTTGTGAGACGCTGAGTGTTACAGTGGGAGCAGGTCGACCAGTGGCTGAACAGGAAACAACCCACTCTTCAGTAGAGTTTGACTCTCTGACAGCAACAACAGGTTCATGCAGCTCTGTGAAGAAATTTGATGTTAAAACGAGATCAACATCTAACAAATTTTCATGTATTATCTTTTTTGGTGGAGCCCGTTGTCATTTGAAGAAGGTAAAAGTTCTTACCATAGACTTGGAGGCAGGGTTTACCTGTGAAGGCGCCTTCAGGATAAGTGTTAAACAGACAGCGATAGCAGCCTTCATCCTGCTGCGTCACATTCCTGATGACTATGGAGCAGTTCTGTAGTCCAGTGTGTTTAAACTCAACTTTATCTGTAAAGCCATCATTCACTCTCTGACCAAAGTACTTGCTGTACGTGGCGACATTCGTCTCCCCATCATGTGAGCTTTTCTGCCATGTGACCTGAAGGACGTCTTTAGTCTCCAAGAGCTGACAGCTGAATTCAGCATCTTCTCCCACTGCTGCCAGCACAGTCTGCTGTGTTTGTATCACTGCTGTTAGAGCTGTTGCACATTTAAGAGAAAAGAAGAATGAGTCATCAGCAAACAGAAACACTGGCAACTGCAGCATCTGTTTCTTACCTGTTGGAAGGACTCCACACACAAAGAGTAGATGCACAAGAACACAATCTGCCATTGCTGTTGCAAAGTTACAAGTTTGAGATGAGCAGGAGACTTCTTTGGTTATCAAAAGATGTAAAAGGTTTGTAGTAAGAGAATATATGCAGAAATTATAGAAACTAACCAGAAATCAGTGTAGACATACCACACTCACAGTCGAGTCTTAAAAACTAACTGAACGAAAACAATTAACTTCTCCTTCGATGTTTTTTTTTTATTTTAGCACAAAGGAAGTGAAAATTAAAAGAAACATTTACACGTCATTTCCCTGTGATCTGTATCAGATCCTCGACAAGGTTACAAAAAACAACCTTTTTAACAGAAATGCCTAAAGGCAAAAAGATTACCTCACAGAAAGTCTTCATCCCATCAGTTATGACCTGGGTGTGACCTGATGGCACACGGGTGAATACGCACATCGCTGTGGTTTGCTGTTTGTCACGTTATTAAAGTCAGCATTATGTACTGTAACATGCAGCCGTTGATCTAAGACTCTTTGGATCTTTCTGAGTCTCATTAATTGTTGCATTTGAACAGATATTTCAGTGTTGTATATCACATAGTATCTGAGAAAGAAGAAAACCAACGATGTGTTTGTGGTATCGCAGAGCTGTATGACTGCACTTGTGTTCATTATGGGTCTATTTCTATAAATTTGTTTCTCACATCTGAATATTTGCACAGACTGACTGACAACAGAAAGAATCAGGTGATCATCAAAGGGGCCAACAGAGTCAGAGGTTCAGTGGAGTCAGGGAAAACACTATTGTTACCTTGCTGCCCCCTTTAAGAGCTACTCAGAGATGTGATGCTGGGGACATGTGCATGTACCGCACAAGGAGACCATTTCTAATTGGTTCACTTCCAAATTCACCGCACTACACAACTTAATTAGTTCAGATTTTCATCTGGTTTTTATTCGTTGACAAAAGCGTGAAGACATTTCCTTATGTTGTGGCGAGCTGGGAGTGGCTAAATGTAAATTTCCCATCATGCTTCTGGAATATTGTGTTTCATGTTGATTTTAAACCTGTTATGGTTATACACTTGTCGTAGCTTGTTCCTGAAAATTTTGCAATTTTGTTTTGACTCACAGTTGTTGTGGTCAGAAAGAGATGTTACAACATGAGTTATGTTACGTGCAGGGTGGCTGATCCCTTTGAAAGCAGTGAGAGCCAAGTGGATTGGTACTGGTGGAAATTAGACTGACTACTGAAATGAATGAGTTTCCCATTTTTTTCTCAATGAGGTTACGACAACAACTGCTGTTATAGCCCCTCCTTGTGAATCAAAATATTAAAATAAATAACATGTTATATATAAACCTTAATGGACTGCACACACTGAGACTGTTCACACCTCGACCTTCACAGATAACAAAACGGGTCATGTTGCCTTCGACTAAATGCATTCACTTAGATGAAAATGCAACTTTTAATGTGATGAAGGGAAAGTCAACAACACACACATCAGTTAGCACCAAATGTAATCAGAGGTTGTCAGCCCACCAATACAGGAAGTCTGGGGATCGGCTCTTTATTTACACAGTCCTACGTTGTGATTCTATGGATCTTACCCGGTAGGCAAGGCAAAGCTTAGATGGAGCCGATGGGTGAGGGGATTCGCCCAGTTCTTACTGCCTTCAAGCCCTCCAGATTTCTACGCTGCCTCCACTGATAAGAAAAGTCTGAATAGCCTTGTAATAGCCGGGTCCTACGAGCCAAACCCGTTAACAACAGCTCCGCTCTAGATCAGTGCAGTTGGTAATGAACATAGAAAATTCGAACATTCAGTCACATGTGAATATACTTCATGTTTCATTCAGTTTATGCAGTCTCAATTTAATTTTTCATCAAGTCATTCTTAGATGAACATCTATTTTTAGCATAATCCCTTTTAATCCAGTTATACAGGAATACTTTCTTTTACTTTTTCTCTTTAAAACTGTGTGTTTGCCGATCACAGTTTACTCAGTATAACTTCTTTTTACTAAATCACACATTTTTAAAGTTAGACAATCTTTAGATTAGTGGCTGCTCAGTGGCTCTCACTCCCCCGTCCCATCCTGCACACATCCGAGGTCATCTTCTAACCCAAACAAGCCACCCCATGCTGACTCGAGGTCAGAGACCTTTATTAGGATCATCGTTATAGATTATATTTTCTTATTAGTTATATTGGTTAAACTTACACCTGATTATACTCTGATCAGTATTAAGCAGTAAAGCATAATTAACTATCAGTGCAATCACATATGAACTATGAATCTGTGTCCAACCATTAAAACACTTAATACCATTTGTCTTATTCAAAATCATGTATAATGATGGGCTGGGAACACATCACTTATCTTTCACATTCCTGCAGATGCTAATCTGCCAAGGTTGAAGCTGGATTATGTCTAAGCACACAAAATTCAGACATTAAAATCATTTTCACTACTTAAACTGTATTTGTCATTCAACATATTGATCAAACTTATCTTTGATTAAGAATAAAGATGTTTTACTATTATGAAATATGGATAAGCTGTGTTATAGCACTCTGTATCATTTTAAAAATAAAAGGCTGGATGTTAAAAACCTTTGAAACTCTCTCAGATGTACGTGTTTTTACCCACAGCTCTTTAATCAGCTTTATTAAACAGCGGTAGAAATGTGACCATGTGCCATCTCTGTTGCAAATGGTCAAGTTTTAGTTAAACTGCAGTGGGCATAAAACTCAGAGAAAAACAAAGTAAATATAGACAGACTACACAAGAAACACTAGGCTCTAACACCCACAGGCAAGTGTGGGCGTTTCTTCCCTTTTCATGCTTCTTTTTTTTTGTTTCCTAATAATCTTACAGTGCCACATGACCAAGCCCAAATCCTACAGCAAAAAGGAAGCACAAGTGTCAAATTCATCTCACCCTGAATATCACACGAATCTGTTTTATGTAACTAATCCGACAGATTAGTTACATAAAACAATCTGAGAAAGGTTTAACACATGAAAGCAAAAAGGTTTCCTTAGAAAGTGTTCATCCCTTCAAGTATTAAACCAAAAATGAACTGTAATAACCGAAGGGATGTGAAGGAACAGAGCAAAATCTTTTGTGTCGTTTCATCCACAGGAGGCGCTATAGTTTCGTTCCTTTTGCATCGAGGCCTCTGACATTTTAAATACTGTAACACTCAACTTCTAGTTCCCATTAGTCTAATGCAGAGGAGTCCTCTGGTTGTAGCATATTTTTATTTAAAGAGTCAACATGTTGCCTATTAGCTTCAGTAACTCTACCACTGTATCAGGTAAGAAAAGGACCTCCAGCTCCAGATAACTATGAAGCAGCATAGTTTTCCTCTGACAGTCTCAGTTTACTTTGTTCCAAAGCAATCATCTTAACCAGAGACATCATCAGTTCAGTTTTCCTGGTACCAATTTACAGGACTGAACAACAACAGCACGAGTTTAGATTGTGTGTCCACTGCAGTTTAATCTGCCATCATTTAGTTAATATGAAAACAACGTTAGTGTTAGACGTTCAAGTCTGAAGTTGGCTTCATGTTCGAGTTAATCCTGCAATATAGGCTAATATCACTAAATCATTATTTTTTTAAATACAGTCAAAAATTACTTTAAACTTTTGCAATGAAAACAAAAATGTCCCAACAAACAATTCAGGATTCAACAGCTTTATTGTGAGTGTGCGAGGACGGAGTTACAGTCATGCAGTGTTGGAGTGTGACATTCAAAACAAAACAGACACATAAAAAAATCCAGTATAAAAATATAAAGTGTCAGAAATATCAGCATTATAAAAACAAAAATTAACAACTGAAATCTGGAAGAGTGGCTAAAGCTCGACCCCAACTGGGTCATGCAACGGCACAACGAGTCCAAACAAATCTGCAGCAAAATGTCTGAAAAATAAAAGAATCGGGGCGTTGTAATGACCCAGTCAAAGTCCAGACCTCAACCTGTCTCAAATGCTGTAGTGGGATCTTAAAAGAGCTGTGCAAAAACGAATGCCCTCAAACCTCGATGAACTGAAGCAACGTTGTAAAGAAAAGTGGGCCAAAATTCCCCTACAATGATGCGACAGACTGATAAAGTTTCACATCAGTATTCATAAAGCATTACTGCTACATGCTCCTGAATCATGGAGTGTATTCAGCTTATCACTGGAACGTAGTTTGGATTCACAGAGAAGGAAAATGACATTTCATCATCATGGCCGAGGGACCAAAAAATACTAAACATGACATCAAAATAATTGACTTTTTGACTTTATCATAAAATTATAATAACATTATTTTTATTATAGCGTTTAACAAAAAGAAAAATAAAGAAACAAACAAGATGAACCACACACAGTTTGCTCCACACTTGACAATCCATCTATAAAAATATATAATTTTTTGCTATTAAAAATGTTTATTTGATCAGTGTTTGTTCATTTTTCATAACTGTACCCTTAATAATACAAAAATAAAAGTTTTTGGTCAAACGGAGCTTTTGGGGGGTCATTTTTCACATCATTCAGTTTTCATCCAAAATGTTTTAATCTTTCTGTCACTCAAGCTGAAGGAATGATGTTTTACCGTGTGTGCATTTAGCTTCTGTGTCTGGTGTATTTGTTAGGATCAGCTCACTCGGCAGAAAGTTCACATTAAACAGCTACTGTGTGTTGCTGTGAGGTGTGTGTTCACCATGGTGTGTTGCTCAAGTCTTCTTGCAGGTGAAGGTGATCATTTGTTGGACTGCTGTAGTTTGGTGTTTGTTCAGCTTGCTGTCATTCTTGATCAAAGGTGTTCTGATTGTTCAGATAAAAAAAAAAAACAAACACAATATTTCTAAAACCAAATATATTTAAAATGTACATTTAACTAAACTGAAGTAAACTGAGTGAGGAAAACTAATAATTACACAAAGACAGACTGACGAATTATGATGAATTAATGAATAAATAACATGTAGAATATGAATAATTATCAAACAGTCTTATCCATGAATGTTATTGGTTGATTTTTGTGCTGTTTTACTCTTCTAGGGGTCGCTGAGTGATAGAAAGAGTTGAAGTTTAAAGTCAATATTGTAAATATGTACAGATATTACTGGATAGATGTGGGTTTAGGCTCTTGGAGTGATAAATCATTATCATATTAATATAAAGAAATGCATTACAATAAGACACATATTAAACCACATGTGAAAGTGACCTCTTTTTCTTCAAGTAGCACAATGGAGCAACGAAAGAGACAAAGACCAACACCACTACTGCAGCCATTACAGTGATCAAGGAGGAATCTGTGAGAAAAACGAGAAAATATGTGACACAGATCAAAACTGATACATCATTCATGGATCAACGGCAGACTTACTTAAGTTACTGATATTAGGTGTCAGTCAAATTGACCCAGATATCATCAATCTGTAAATCTGTGACTTTGAAAGAGTTTCTCACCATCAGCTTCATCACGATCAGACGTCTGTTGGACCTCATGAAGCGTCACAGTCACCTCTCTGTGAGGAGCAGAGAGCACTCGTGCTGCACATCCCACCTGTGTGCTGTGTTTACCTGAACCTGAGAGCACAGCTGTAGTGGTGACAGTGAATGTAGCGTTGGTGTTGGACACACTGACAGTGTTGTACTGTGACAAGCTGAGGTCTTGTTGTGAGACGCTGAGTGTTACAGTGGGAGCAGGTCGACCAGTGGCTGAACAGGAAACAACCCACTCTTCAGTAGAGTTTGACTCTCTGACATCAACAACAGGTTCATGCAGCTCTGTGAAGGATCAGGAAATGTAAGGAATATATCTTTAACTACACCAGCTTCTAACGTTTTCATGTCCACTATGTTTGTTTGAGTCTCCTGTTGTTGGTTAAAGAAAGTAAAAGTTCTTACCATAGATTTGGAGGCATGTTCTACCTGTCAGAGCTCCTTCAGGATAAGTGTTAAACAGACAGTGATAGCAGCCTTCATCCTGCTGCGTCACATTCCTGATGACTATGGAGCAGTTCTGTAGTCCAGTGTGTTTAAACTCAACTTTATGTG
>VVHJ01037659.1:6295-18914 GCA_015107715.1 Tylochromis polylepis
CTAATTTTAACCCCCCCCCCCCCCAACAAAAACAACAACACTGTTATCTCTGTCCTCCGCCTCCTCTCTGTACAACAGCCAGCTGACTCTTGGGGATCCTGTAATGTCGGGTGCGCACACTGTAATCCATCACCTTCTCGAACACATTCAGATTATTGCGTAGAAACTCAACGCACGTTTCCCCATTTCCATCCCTCCTATATCTGGCCCCACGTCTTTCTTGGATCTAATTATTCCTGTTAAATACATGTACTGGGCAGTTCAAGTTCAAAGGGGCGTGTCGCTGGTGAAATAAATGTGTTCTGTGAGAATGAGCAGCTGCAGCGCCATATAAATGCAGCCATTTTCTCTGGTCAGTGCGCTTCCCTGCCCATCCTCACAGCATCATCAAAGCCTTGCTAAGTTTATGTGTTTTTCAGCTTCACACACGTGTGTGCGTGAAGAGTGTGTTTGACAGCGTGCCAGCGTCTGCGCGTATGCACACATAATTACGTGGCATAGATCTGCGAGTTAGCCCTTGAAAAAACATGCCAGTTCATTCACACTAACAATACGATATTTTCCAGATGGCACAGGTCCACATTGATCTGCAGCCAGGGCATTCATCCTCCGGTGCTTTCACACATCAAGCAATAAAGTCACCAGCAGAAATTCCATCAAAAACGCATACATTATTGAGTTTCTAACAAACAAAAGGCCCAGGCGGTTTGAGACAAAATGTCAGGCTTCTGGGGGCTCGTTTGTTTCCTTTTTTTTAAACGCCGAGAAATAATTTTTAGAAAAGTAATGATCTGATTAAAAACGCATTCCAAAAACACTTTGCCAACTAATGAAAATGCGTTTCGTGATGTAGCTCATTGATGTGCACGTGTGTATTTTTACCCAAAGCACTATTAGCACATCACGAACAGAAAAACATGAGTCTCAGTGAGGAACAATGCGCTCGTATCTGAGAGTCACTAGAACGGCAAAATCTTCCAGGATCACGAGCGTTCAGCCGTTAATGGCTGATTAGGTCAACAGTTTCTACAGATGTGTCTGTTCTAAGCTAAACTGGAAGTAAAACTTGATGTTTGTTTGAGTGGTGATGGGGTTATGTTGCAAGATGAGTATTGTTACCTTACAAAGCTACGTGCATTACATCCAACAACTACCCTTTCCTTTAGCTTAAGTCGATCTCCACCATCTCCTTTGTGGATTAATCGGGCTTTAACCCCCAAATGTTCCACTACCAGCTAAACAATCGTCATCTCTGCTGGATGTCCGTGCCATTAAATCCAAATGTGTAAATTAAAATACACAGTATAGAAGAATATCACGCTCGGGCTTAATGTCTTTTGAGCAGAGCCGTACACGCAGATATCTGAGGACTATGACTAGGACTATCAGCGTTGTTTTTTAAAACGAAGCTCTGACGAGCTACAGGATAGAGCTACCTAAACCCTGTCAAAACTTCCTCCGACTCTGATTAGGCAATATATCAGCCTAGCAGATGTACGCTGACGCTGAGCTTTATTTCATCCTGTTCTGATAAACTTTTGTTGCTGAATTTTGACACTGACGGGTTTTCACACAAATGAAGACAATACCGAGAGCGTTGCAGACAGCAGCCGCCATCTGTGGTGTGAACCTAACGGCGGTTTATTGATGTGAGTTCTGTTGTATAAAACGGAGACATTGGCATTTGCAGACGCCTCGGCCTGTGATCAATCAGTTTGAATAATATTTATATCCTCGCTCCTATTTTTCCTCCCTCAACATCAACCCTTTGTGTTGTTGTCTTTTTTATTTTTGTTGTAACATTTAAGCTAACTGCCTGGCATTAGACACCAGGCCACTGGATAAACAGAGTAATATCAGCGCTGTAGTAAACATGATAAAATGAAAGCAGATGCATGGTAATTGTAGAGCAAGTTAAAAAAAAAAAAAAACGTTGAGGATTTTGATAGGAGAGGCTGAGAAAGTGTTTTTGTCTCCTTCTTGCAGATCTCTGTAAGTAGGAGGTAGTTAGCCCCTCTTATTCATACTGGATTGCTGTCAATTCCTGGCACAGCCTCTTCCTCACATGGACTGAGATGACAAGGCTATTACTGCAGTGTGGTTCGTCTGCTATTTTTTTTGTGGTTGTTTTAATTTCCTTTTTCTTTTCCTAAAAATTAACTGCTTAAACACAACCTATCAAAGTCTCCTTACATGAATAAGAACATCTAAGTAGTGGAAGAAATGAATTTGTTATCCTTCAAAGCAGATCTTCCTCTCCTGAGTGGAGACAAAAGGACTATAACCAAATGTCCAGCAGTCTGCAGGAGCATCTCAGTAACTGTAGCCAATGCGACAACAACACTAAACAAAAATGGTGCGACCAGGTTCGTGACGAGTGCTTGCTTCAGACAAGCCTCCTTTGGAAAACAAACACGATCTAGATCAGATGTTCTCTGGGCTTCTGTGGGTCTCCAACAAGCAAACGCCTGATTCGGATAGCCTTGATCTCTTTATCGGGCAAACCAACATTACCCTCTGGCCACCACACTCGAAGGACAAGGCTAGTGCTTTACAAACAAGAGCGGACTGAGAATCTTGGCTTTCAAAACACGTACGAATCAGGCCCCTGGATTAGATATACCTCTCATTTCAGTATAACATATAGTTGTGAAAATGTCCGCTGTTGCTCATTAAATCATCCTTAAAAAAAAAAACGGGGCCATCTCCTGTAAAATGTTGGACGAGAACCTCCTTCCCTCAGCCAAAACACTGAAGATGGGTCGTGGATGGGTCTTTAAGCATGGCAATGACCCAAAACATACTGCCAAGGCAGCAAAGGCGTGGCTAAAGAAGAAGTACATTGAGGTCATGGCGTGGCCTAGCCGGTCTCCAGACATCAACACTACAGAAAATTTGTGGAGGGAGCTGAAGCTTCATGTTCCCAAGCAGCGGCCAACAAACTGAAAGGATTTAAAGAGTTTCTGTAAAGAGGGAAGCTGGTGACCAGCTACAAGAAACCTCTCACCGCTGTGCAGCAACAACGGTTTCTCTAAGTACTAAGTTGGGTCATGTTTTGCTCGGGGATCAAACACTTATTTCACTCAATGACATGCAAATCAATTTATAACTTTTATATAATGTATTTTTCCTTGATTTCTGGTTGATACTCTCTCTCCATTAAAATGAAACTAGCATAAATATGGGACACTGCTGATTTCTTTCTAAGTGAGCAAACGTACAAATTCAGCAGGGAAACAGGTCTGCAACCAAAACAATGCATGGGATTTTTTGACTGTTTCTTATAGATTTTTACTGAAAAATATTTTAAAAATTCCATCTCATCAGGTTTTCTTGCAAAACTCACATTTTTAGTGTAATTAAGCTACAATTTCCCTTTTTAAACTCAAATCTGGAATCCTATACTTGAGTCAAAAAAACATATCCAATAATGATTTCTTACATTAATGTAATATCTCTAAGACCGAGACTCAAGAGAAATACAAATAGAAAATGCGAGGAATTGGGGGTGGGGTGGGGGGCACGGTGGGTTTGGCGGTGTGAGAAGCTCAGGTGATCATGTCCCAACAGGTTTATCTTGTTCATGGTGAAAGGTAAGGACTCTCAGAACAATTATGCATAATTAATTGTAATAAAATATTGATTTTTTTTTCATCGCCGTTGTGCTTTTTTAATGTAAACTCCTCATGTTTTGCAAAAAAAGTGAACGTGATGGAGGGAAATGGAGCTCATTTTTGGATTCAGCACCCTAAAAAACATCAGATTTACCAAAAATGTCCCATGCAGCTGGAAAAGAACGGGTTGTTTTTTTTGCAGCCCCGTGTTATTTACCCCATTGTACTTCAAAAGCAGACCACGTATAATATTTAACTTCTTAAGAAAGAAATCATCATAGTACTACTAGCTTTTTCGTAAATGTTACTCTAACAGAAGCAGCGCAACTGTTGGACCATAAATTATACACATTTGTGCTCTAGTGACTATTTACAGCAGTGTATGTGAGATTAGCTTGAGCCACAAAACACTGTCCCGGTTCACTGTAAGGAACAATCGCGTCGCCAAGTGCAACTGCGTGACTCATTTATGTGTTTTTAACAGAAAACAACAGAGCTCCGCAACACAGAGGAATAAGCTCACTCTGGCTTTACTGTTAGTTTTTCATGAGTTTTGCTGACAAATATAAATCTTTTTCCCTTTAAAACTTGGTGTTTTTATTTCGAGTGTATAGTACAAGCATAAGAAATGTGGACCTTACCTTGTGTCGGCACTTCAGAACAACACCATAGGCACCTAAAACAGAAGCCAAAAGCAAGACTGCTTTAATTTCAGCGTTCCTTTATTGTTTATTCATCCGTTCAGAGTAACTTTTTCTTTCAAGTAGAATTAATAACAGTAAATAATAAAAATGACAACACAAATTCAGCTTGAAACTCTGTAATTAACATGCCACCATGATCTACAGTCATAAACAAACCAAGAGCATTACTCCAACTGCAAAGCATTTTAAATAACCCTTCGAATGCTTCTTACATGTTCGCATGAACTACACATGAACTGAACATCCTCCCCCTATAAAAAGGACAGGTGGTCCAGAAAGTAGGACACAAGTGTTGGCAAGCTACTGTAGATCTGATGTTATCGACCCTGGCAGTCACACACACGCATCCCCCGAGGGTTCGAGAGGAATTCTTGGACCGAGCGGGCATATGACGAACGGATCTGTGCTCCTTTACGAGAACATCAGTGCTGAGACGTTATGAGATGCTATCTACACGAAACCGGTCCTTAATTTAGTCAAATATAAAAAAATGCAGTCATGCCAACACACTTTAAAGACTAAAAACAGGATCTATAGGCTATATCTAAAGGGTCTATGTATTATTTTACCACCAGTAACAATTTTAACTTGTTTCTTTATTCTTCTTCTTATTTATTTATTTTTAAAAAGTCAGTCAGTGTCTGCTAGCGCTTCCCTAATCCGAGACTAAACTTCACCTCTTGCACATGTAATTATTTTGGGTACACGCCACCCAGAAGACACTGGTCAGTAAGAAACTTTGCATTTGTAACAAAACATCGAGATATATGGCAGCGGAGGAGGTGCTGTGCACATCCCATAATCACCATAACCAATCACAGGCAACATCCTCAAGCTCTTGTTTATTTTCACTAAATCAGTCACCTTCAGCCTGTCTTAGTTTGGCTTTATATTCTTCACGTGGACGTCCAGTGGTTCCACTAAGCACGACTGCCACCAATGAAAAATCCACCGACTAACAAGAAACCAAACTGGACAGGTTTAAGGTTAATGCAGCCCGGTCTCATGACAATTTAGGTAATTTTGTGGCTCATTACTATGCATTTTTTTGTGTGTGTGTTTAAAGTAAGGACACGTTAGCCACACCTCTTATTCCATCCCTAATAAAATAGTGCACAAAAAGCTGCAAAACATGCCTGAAGTATTAAAAGACGGAAAAATAATTTCTCCTGTTCATTTCCGACCCTGAATGAGGAGCTGGAGATAACTGCACATAATTCAGTGTATTTTTAATTGCTGGGATGAGCTGCATGCACTTAGCACTTAGTACTAAATCATTAACAAAACCGACTGACCTCAAGATCACTGAGGAAAAATCTATGATGCTGGGATCAAGTGGAGCATACAGCGCAATAAGTGCTACGGCAGGAAAGGGGGAGGTGGGCAGGACAACCTCTACAACCTTTACAGTTTAATGTGACACTAAAAGTGCTGACTTCCTTCCCAACCGGCGCATCATCGGACAGGCACGCAGCTTTTCAAATCCAGCTCGAGATTTCCCCGCGTCTTTCTGCCACGCATTATAAAACTTCTGAGACGTGGGAGTGGAAGAGTAAGGGTGTAAAAACTGGGACGTGTGGGTGGCCTCACCTCGGGGCTACTGCCACTTTCTATCAACCAAGTAGCTCGAGGCAAAAGAAAAGCCAGGAGAAGCATTTCAGGGGAATTTAACTATCACACAGCCATGCACCGCTGATATTTACTACAATAAAACAAAACATCCCCAAAACACCACTTCATTTATCCAATAAGAACATGAAAGCATGAATTACATTAAAGCATCTACCTTCATAAATAAATAAATATAAAACAGACGCCCTTGACCTTAATAAGCTGTAAAGGTCAGGCTTTTAATGGGCTTGTTCTGCAGGCAAATTGGATAAAAACAATCAACTGATCGCTCACTAAAAAGCCACGCAAGTGTGCATGAAAGGCTAGACTGGACTAGCTCTTACTGTCTGCTGCAGATTGAAAAACAAATCACACAAAAACAGGCTTTTCAGCAAGTAAATAACCGCACTTACCTTCACCCACAATCCCAAGGACTTCAAATTTATTCATTACATCACCAATGTCAGGGATCTTCATGAAGTCAAAAGGTATGCTGTGTGAGGTGGGTGGAGCTCAGGCTCGGGGGCCCCGGCTACAGGACGGCATGAGTCGACCAGCTGTCGGCTCCTGAGAGGCGAACGCCTGCTGTAAGCCATAATATCCGTCACATGCCTCCGTCAGTGCCTCGTCTTCACCTGCAGGAAAACAATGCGCCAAATCAAGATAGATAAAGAGCCCTCCTAGCTCAGAGGTAAAAGAAAATCTGCCAATACCAAATTCATGAAAGCCTGAGAAAAAAACGAATCTGTGTCACAAAACTAGCAGTCCTTCAGTTAAAGGGTGAGTCCTGCTTCGTATGTCACTTTTATTAAGCTGGAGGACTTTAGAAAGGGTGACTAGAAAGAACAATGATCAAAATGGGTGAAGCAGAGGCTGAAATGTCCCAACTTTTAGTCCCTGTTAAAATAAAAAAGCAGGAGCCTCCAATTCCCAGAAAGCAGTTTAATACAATCTTTCATTCGACCTCCCTTGCCTGCACACCCTCATTTCTCGATCTCTATGCCCACAGTTTTAAAACACAGGCTTTCTGCCAGCTAATTGATATCTTCAGCATTACTAAAGATAACCCTGATCATAGCACAAGGGTTATTTTCTCAAGACTTGACGAGGCTCCTCTAGAGCCACAGAAGGCATTGCACGAGGGTTTTAACAGGCTGTGCAGCGCTCCGCATACCGAGCAAATGGACCTGAATATGTGAAATCAGTGGACTGTCTCGTCAGCATAAATTAAGTAAATAAAAAGGAGCCATATTATAGTTTACAGAACCTGATGAAAATGATGGTGAAAATACTGGATTCCTACCTGTTTAGAGAGAGTGAAAGGGCACCGCACGCATTTTGAATGTGATCAAAGGATTTCCTCTGGTATCCACACACTCTTTATTGAATCAGATAAGACTCCAGATACCACTTTCTCCATTTCATCTTCTCCTAGCTGGAAAGCTCAAGGACTTGTGTAGCCTACACACACACTCGCAATCTCCTACAGAGCTGTGGGCACAGGAGCTGCTCATCACTATGCAAAAACCTCGGCACCAAAATAAACTGAGTCTCCCTGAACACCAAATATCGCTGTGTGGTCTGTTACTCCCTTATCTTACTCAGCAGCAAACCCTCAACTGTAGGTTAAACTCAAACACTTTTCACCTCACAGAAAATGCCTCTTATTTTTCACTCGTGAGTGTGTTTCTGTGCTTCCTTCGGCCCATTTCAGCTCGCAGCCTACATGGGGTGGCATGCAAGCCTATTGTTTTTCCCCAAGCAGATTTTTGCCAACTAACCCACCAGGCCCACTCCTAGAAGGATAATATGATCAGGAATGCACAGTGCATGGCTGTGGATCATATATTTTGTCTCTATCAACAGCATGACTCATGCGTGGTGCGTGGAATTGAAAATGCAGAACCTTCAAAATCTCTTCATATGATCAGTGCACTGGTATTTATGCAGAATTGTGTCTTTCTGATGATTAAAATTAAACAAAGTGGTGGGAATTTGTAAAAAAAACAAAAAAACAACAACAACAACAACAACAAAAAGGGATCCATCTAACAACGTCACTCAGGTTTGGAGTAAGGTGATCTTTTGGGGTGAACTACACAAAATTACGCAAACAACAATGGACACAAGTTTAAATTTAAGACAAAACGAAGAATTATGGTTTTAAAAAAATAGAAATTTACTGCTGTTTATGTAAAAATCTCACCTACATCTGCGGTGTTGCTTCTCATAGCAAGCCTCTCACGTTCTTAACAGCTACCAAGGTGAAATGTAGCTGTCACAAATCATCATTTTTAACTGTAGCCTGTGTATTTAAGTGTGTATATATGCACATATGCATGTATGTGTGCGTGTGTGTGTGTGAGAGAGAGAGAGAGACAGGGAGCTATGACTGCCCACAGACTGAATGTAGCGCCCACATTTTTAATGCAGAGCAACAGCAAACCCAACAAGTCAAACATATGAAGCCAACTTAACAGAAACGAACAGTTTTTTTGAGTTACTGTTGAGCCAGCTGATTGACAAAACATGCAAAACAAACCTCCCGCCTGCCTTATCACATAAGAAATCCGAGTCACCCTCGGAGGTTAAGTGTTATCCAAGTAAAGATTTTTTTAAAAAACTACTCACTCAGTCACTGTTTTGGGGGGAAAAACGATGGAAACGGGCCCATATAAATATATCCACCCACCAACGACGTTATTTTCATTGCAGCAGGCAGCTACAGTAACTGGATCGTGCGGTTGACAAGCTCCGAGCCCATCGCCAGGCAACAGTTCGAGCGACGTGACAGCGACCAATGAAAATGCTCGGAACTGTTGTTTATTCTAACGCCCCCTTCTTTTCAGCCAATTAGAGCACAGATGGCTTCCGGAGAGAGGCGGGGGGGGTTGCTGAAAACTGTGTTGCGGTCTGAGGGTATTTGGTATGAAGGTGGGATATTATTGTTCTAATTTCTCAATTACATAATTCAGGCAAATCACACCCCGCGTTCAAATATGACAACATAATTTATCTAAAGGCCACTCCAAAGTACATAAAGAGGCAGAAAGATTGCCTTTTAAGGATGTTATGAGGTAACAACGTGTATGCACAAGCTACATCAGAGAGGAGCAAGTGCCTTGCTTAAGGGTAAGGCTCAATTCACTTGACAGCAGTCAGTTCAAATTTTATTTTAAAGTAAAGAGGCTACAGTGGTGGAGAACAACAATCAGACTGTCACTTTCATAAAGTAACTGGCGACTGTGGGGAGGAAGAAGTCTCTTTCAAACAGGAAAAGACCTCCAGAAGAAGTAGGCTCAGAAAGAGGCAGCCAGTTGGTTGGTAGGTGAGGGGAAAGTTAAGAAGGGAAAGAAGAGCTTTGAGGGACCACAAACAAAAAACGGGACAAAACAAACTACAGGAGAGAGTAAGTACAAGTTAATGATGTGCAATAGTGGCATATAAATGCATCAGGGAGTGGAGGAGACATAGATCGAGACTCCCAGCTGCTTTACCCGATGGCCCAATTCAACACCAGCCCCACTCCCTGCACAATTTCACTCTGATTGAACATTTTGTGTAGGCTCTGTCACATTAAGTGGGTTTTTTTGTCTCGAAATTAAGCAGCCTTATAAATCAGTGTAAATAAAAACAGCCTAAAAACTTAGAGCAGAATGTGAAGAAGCTGCTGTGACTTTATATCCAAATCGTGTGTGCATTGTTTTCAAGAGAAATCAACTGTAGCTAAACACAGGCTGGGCTGCACTTTTGTGCAATGCCAATTTTCTACGAGTCCATAGAACTTTTATTTAATCAGTAAAGTCATGAAGAACACGTTCTTATTTAAAATGATAGGATGTAGAAAGGAAAAGATTCATGATTATAAAGCCTGCCAACAGAATCTGCAGCAAAGGCACTTTAGGGTACTTTATTATTTCTGAAGGTGCCGCCACAGCAGATGGACCCACAGGTTTGATCTGGCACTGATGCCGTTCTCTGAGGTTGGGTTCGTGCCTCCTTCCAGTCTCCTCTTGAAATGCAAAACATGAAAACATTCATAGGTATTTTGTACATGTTTTGAAGAGTCCTTAATTTGTACTTTTTCATTTTTATAGTGCCAATATTTTAAAAAACAAGTAAGAAAAGAGTGGAAGCTTCTTTTTTTTTTTTGAAATGCTGCAAATGCCTGAATCAAATATTCATAAAATTATAATCACATATTGATCACAGTAGTCTGAAAGTCTTCATCCATCTCACATTTCTTTATATTTCTTTAGGAAAACGGGAAATAGGTGCAACGATTTATTAAAATATCTGCAAACATATGTGGTAATATAGAATATGAGGCCAATGCAGAGTTTCTTGAAAGTTAAAATTTGGTACAGCTACCTTTATTTCCCAGCCTAAACTCTCTTAGTCAAGCTTTCTTGTAACTTCTTTAAGTAGGCTTCAGGAATAGTTCTGCAGGCTTCTTCAAGGACATTTCATCACTCTTCTATGAATGTTCGCTGTGTTAGGCTCTGATCTCTGCTGAGATGATCCCACACCGCTTCAAAGATGTTGAGGCCCAGGCTAGATGCAGTTAACGGCCAGGTGTATCTCTCAGGTCCTGTGTGAGGTCTTTGCTGGATTTATTTACCTATTTCTTAACGACATGACTTTCAGATAATGCTCATCTGCTGTAGATAATTTTTTAGGTCTGCCACATCTTTTTGTCCTCCATCTTTCCAGTTTCATTACACTGCACACGCTACCAAGATATGCCAAGTTTTCAGCTAAGAGTTGTCTGGGAATCACGTTGTTGCTGCAAAAATGCTATTGTATGCCTGTCAAAATGTGGAAAGAAAGAAATTTGTATCTAATTTAAGATTGGTTCTTTGGTAAGTTTTCTGTTATGTGTAGACAAAACACTGCTCCCTCCCTTGAGTTAGGGGCCTTTTTTTGTGGGTCAGTGATCCATAGGTACGTGTTAGGTGGCTTAACACAAAAAGCAAAACAAATCCTCTGAAAATGGTAAAAGGTATCGTCAGAAAGCCTGGCGAACTCAAACTCAAGACCACTTTAAGAATGACAAGAAAAGTCTAGATAGCTGAACAAAATATAAAGAAATATAGAGTGACTCAAGACTTTTGCACAGTACTGTACATTCATCTGACAGGGGTATAAATGACCAAAAATGCTGCTTTTATTTCTGCTCTATCGCTTAATTCAGAGACCCTTCAACAGCTACAAGGGTCTGAATTTGAATTTGGTCTATCAGCAGAACCAAAGGATGTCTCAGGGTCACCCGATCCAGCTCTGACTGTCAGCTTTATCAGAATGGAAATGTTAAACCCTGACCTGACCTTAAAAGTAGAGGGGGTGTTTGTCTCTTAAATTTGTGGAGATGGATCAACAGGAGAGGAGGGCAGATAGCTTCTGCCTTCCACTCTCGCAAAGCAGCAGTTTGCTTGATGTGGGGTTTCTTGTAATTTACAAAGACAGTTTGAAACTCGCCCTCTGAGGACACAAAGACAGTTTGCACCTTCCCTGAGGAAAAACATGTGCATGGAAACTTAAAGTGCCCCATTGAGACAAAGCTCACCCATACAGACACAGACAAAACAGCAGCTGTACACAAATTAATTTTATTGAGTAAAATATTTATTTTCCAGGTGATCGTAACACTCAGAGAGCATTCCTGTCTTATTAATGTCAGCTGAATACCCACAGGGCTGTAAAGCCTCGTCCCTGTGCACGTTAACAATGAGCTGCTGTCGTGCTTTGTGTGCAACATTTCAGGTAGGGTTCTAGATTAATTCTGGATTCATTTGTAGTGTGCAATTTGGTTTTTTCCCCCTTCCTTCCTATTGTCATTCAAAACATGCTGCATAACTTTTTGAGTGTTTGTGCTGACCAATGCTGCCACCGACAGGATTGTCCTAAAACTGAATGAATCCAGACTACTGTGGTCTTAAAGAAAGCACTTTATGCAAATATTTTTACTGGGTGAGCTCAGAAGCCTCTCTTTGGATAAAACAGGGTGATGAAAGGTTTTTTGAATTTGCAATAAACAAAATCTCCCAGTATTTTTAAACTTTATATTCTCGTTTCCCAAAGTGCTTTTTCCACCCAAAGTCCATCCAGGATCTAAATAATCCCAAAAAATTTTTTTTTTAAAAGAGTCAAAATAAATAACAACACACCACATGTAAAAGTTAATAAAAATAAAAATACAAAAATACAATAATATAAAAAATACAATATAATATAATTATAATTTATAATTTTAATATAATTAAAAAAAACAAAGACAAATATCACTGCATATTTATGGAATACATTATATGTACTTATATGTATGTTTAACCATGCATATAGAGTCTTGTTTATGTGTGCACTATACTGTGAGGAACCTTGGAGTCATCTTTGACCAAGACATGTCCTTCAACGCACATATTAAACAAATATGTAAGTCTGCTTTCTTCCATTTGCGCAACATCTCTAAAATTAGAAATATCCTGTCTCAGAGTGATGCTGAAAAACTAGTTCACGCATTTATTACTTCCAGGCTGGACTACTGTAATTCATTATTATCAGGATGTCCTAAAAACTCCCTAAAAAGCCTTCAGTTAATCCAAAATGCTGCAGCAAGAGTCCTGACAGGGACTAGAAAGAGAGAGCAGATTTCTCCTGTTTTAGCTTCCCTTCATTGGCTCCCTGTTAAAT
>VVHJ01037660.1:0-15749 GCA_015107715.1 Tylochromis polylepis
GTGTGTGCATGCTCATACATGTGTTCATCAGTACTCTGTCTATCGAGAACACTGGTGAGCTAATGGTACAGACCTCTGTCAGATTCAGGACCCCATCACAAGCATCCAGGCATCAGGGTTCAACCTATCTGCCCATTAACACAGAGGCCTGAGGATGCTGGCTAACCACACCAAAAAAGAGAGTGAGCCTGACATAGATCAGGCCTCTCTCCCACAGCGTGCTCACCAGCTTGCACTTTCCAAGGACATTACTGCTCCATTCCACTGGCTCTCCGGTGGCAGGCTATCATTAGTGCACTTGCGAGAGCCCGGAGAGGTGATAGCAGGGGAATTGTGGGCTTTCATATCCACAAGCTGGTCCACAGGATGCCAAGCAGAGTGTGGTAATTTAGCTCAGAGGTGATGGAAAATAGTGGGTTAGTTTAATGACAAGTTTGTGTGGCCATGTAAAAGCACTCATCGGAGAGTGGGTGTTGGAGAGAATGGTTGAGAAGCACCAAAATGAAGAGGGAAAAATGACTGAGTCACTGTGTTTGTGTCCTCATTTCTTATTAGGGCATTGGTTTCTTTTTTTTTTACTAACAATGTGTCAACTTACATTTGCATGCAAACACTGGGGCAACCCTGGGAAACTGGTATATTTTCAATTTTTAGGTGATAAGAATCAAATTATGTCCTAAACAGACATACATTAAAATAACCTGTCTTTGTGTTAATACACCGTAACCTTTTTCATGAACTTTAAAAGTCGAAAAAACTAAAACTGCGGCATAATTTAAAGACCCCTTCATCCTGTTGAGTCGAGCAAATGCATTTTAATTTACTGATCTGCTAAATTTGTACGGCAGGTTATTGCTCTAATATTTTATTAGTTTGCAGATTCATGAACCCATATTGCATGTGTCCATTATAAAAACTGCTGACTAACAGTTTAATTCATGCCTGTATTTAATTTCAGTTAAATTATCTTAAAAGCACATTACATGTATTGCCACTGTTAAATATACACAATACATTAAATTGATTAAATAATTTTATGGTTAACAAAGTTCTATAATCTATCTATATTGTTATAAAATTAACAAATGAATGATGTTAATAGATAGTACTGACAGCATAGTCCATAAACATTTACTGCGAGAGATCTGTCAAAAAGAATTTTACATGATAAAAATGTATTTGTTGCTCATCTGTTGCTAATTTTTATTGATCTATATCAAGATAAAGCTCAAGGATTAAACTGTAAATGAATAATGTCACCATTCATAAATGTTAGTGTGCCTTGTCTGATGCATTTTTTATTCATGTATCTAATTCACTTTGAATTTTATCCCTTAAAAAAAAGAAAAAGAAAAAAAATCAATCCTCCATCTCTGTCTCCCTTGGCAACAGGTTATAATCCATAGTTACGAGGAGCTGTTGCTAGGTGCGTTGCTGAGATACAGACCCTTCTCTCCACTGGCACTACGTAGGAGGCCACCGGGTCCTTGATGATGGTGGATAGATGAGGGACGGGTGAAAGGATGACAAGAGACAGGACAATGAGGATAGGAAATAGACGTGCACACCTGACAGAGCCACAAAGAGAGCACAGAAGAAAGGCTGAAAATGGGAGCAGAGAATAGAAAGTAAACACAAAAAAGATAATATAACAGTCTAAGTGGGCAATCTGCACACCTCCATTTGCCGCAGCTGCATTTTTGTCCCCATGTGTGTCTCTGTCTCCATGTGTGTGTTTGCATCTGCTTCAGAGTGATCGGGGGAAAAAAGGGAAGTTGAGGAATGTATATATACAGAAAAAAAAGAAAAAAAAGGAAGACAGAAACCCCCCCTGAAACTTAAATATAAAACCAGATAGACGTGTTACACATCTTCTCATTTTCCCACAGATGTTGCATATGGATATGGAAACAGTTCTGTTTATTAGCGCTCACGGCCATATAACAACCTAAGTTATCCAAGCTGTCATTTTTTCCTAAGGCTGATTCGATTAGTGTGGTGATGATAGAAACCCAGGGGAGTACTTCCTCCTCACGAGTTTCCTTGTTGGTGGATAGAAAGAGTGCTCTTTGGTGCTGAAGCTGCATGAGCCATCTGCCGCTCCCAGCTCCGATTATCCCTAGCTTCTCCCCCAGGGGGCAGTAGCACCGTGCACACAAACACTTGGTACACTTAACTCTGCTCTTTCCCCGAGATCAAAGGCACAGCGCTTCTGCAAGCCAGAAGCAGCCACCACCATCCCGTCTGCTTTCTATTGTTTCTGAACAAGTTTTGACATATATATATTTAAATTAATTAATTAATTAATTTTTAAGGATATTAACATGATGTCATGGTATTAGAAGGCAACCTCCAATTCTCGGCTTCTTTTGAATAGGTGGTGGGTGTTTACAAGTCAGCCAAGCGAAAAAAAACATTGCTTAACACTCATGACTTTTGTTTTCAGGTTGGGTTACTTTGTGTGTTTTGTTAATCTTGTCTCATCTGCTGAGGGAGCAAATATCAGGGTTAGCTGGCTGTTAGGTTAGGTCTTTGGTATATTTTGTGAATATTACATAAGCTCTATATATGTGTACTACTATATCACTAGTTGAAATATCAACAGTCATCAGTCACTGACTTATAGTGCTTTACAAAAAACACCCCCCCCGACCCCCCCCAAAAATAGCTATTATATTTTTACTTCACAGCGACCTAACAAACATATTTTATTAGAGTTTGTTAATTTCCTATCTGCACCCTCACGTCTGTGTTTTACCTAATTTCTTCCATGGCTTAAGTTCTTTAAAATCATAATAAAAGACTTGTAAGAAGTCCTTAAAATGCTCGGCAATTTATAATTAATGAAAATTAATAAATTTGATATCTCAGTAGTTGGCTGCCTTGTGTGATTACTTTGATGTCTTAATGTACCCAAACAAAATCCAAACAAAAGAAAAATAAAAAAGAGAAATTAATTAAGTGCCTATTAGTTTTTATTTGTACCAAAAAGATGAAGAAAATGTATTAAAAAAATACAAAGGTGTCAGAAGGCTGCGTCAATACTTTTCTGTAAACTGATTTTACTTTATATTACTGTGTTACAATGCATCATATTGGTTTGGATTGGATTAAACAATAGATGGGCCTTTGGCACAGTGTCTGTCCTTCAGTTTAGCAGCCTCTTCAGGCTTTGCGTTAAGGAGGGATTCCTGTTTGTTGATTGGAATGACTTTCCTAATTGGATTCAATTCCTAATTGAAATGTAATAAAAATGCATCAGTAGACGTGGCGCCAACAATTACCTCATGCAAATCTCTTGATGAATTGACGTGAGGGGCGTAATTGCAGCTGTAAAAAAAAGAAAAAAAAACCTGCATTGATTTCTCCTGGAATAACATCAATTCAAATCAGTTCACACATGCTTCAACCTGTGTGTGGAAAACATTTGTCATCGCTCAGTGCTTCTCTTTGCAGGTATACAGGAAAAAATGCAAACCTCTGTATCCCTTCACAAAGGTATGTCAGTTTGATTGGGCCTGCGAGACATATTCCATTGAATACATCTATGCATATGCAATAAAGTATTCTCCACACTTCAAGGAGGAAAACAAAAGAAAAATAACTTTGCTATTGTTTTCATGGAGGTGGTGCGCTGATTATCTGACTTCTTTTGGTTTGTAGAGCACAAATATTCTACTAAGGATATAGCAAAGAAAAACACAAGATCACACACACGCAAACACACACACACACGCATGCAAAAGTGTATACTTAGAAAAGCAATATGAATGCTCCGATTCTTAAAATCACCAAATGTTCTGAATATTATCTGCCTGTTGATTTGGCATAGCAGTGTAGAGTGAAAGGGTTAAGGCATCTTCTGAGTTATTGCCTACTGCTGTAGTCATAGCAACAGGTTAATAAGTAGCTTCTGGATCGTCTTCTGTTGCTGCACGGGTTGCTAAGATACAAATAGCATTCTGGACCCAGTGGGCTGAACTACAAACATCTTTGATAAGAAAGAACTTTAAACATTTAAACGTAACATGTAAGGTAAATAGTCATATATGCACTCAGGATTGTAAGAAAAGGTGTAAGACTCCAGGATTTCACCTACAACCCCAGTGATTGCATCTACTTGATTTGACCTACCCCTGCCAAAAAAAAGGAACACAGCAAAACAAAACTGAACACTCGCTAAATCCAGCTACCTCATACCTTGGAGGCGAGTGGTTGGCCCATGTCTAAAGGTAAACGGGCCAATCAGCTTTGGAACAGAATGGCTGTTCCTAGACGCGTGTGCGAAACCAAGGGCAAATTAAAGCATTGCCTCCGAGTTGCATCATTCTCCCCTCACAGCTCTATTAGTAGGCTAGCCACAGTGTCTCTTTATGAGAGCTACTCTCAGAACAGAATTAGGCACACTTCCCTGCAGTGATATGTCTTTTTATGAACCACATTGGCATCATGTGTAACAGTTCTTATAGGAACAAACCACTGTTGAATTAATGGGAGAAATACATGTCTGGATGCCTTTATTTCCAGAGAAGATGACATAACATGACATGACATTTTCTGACTTATTTGGATTTAATTAATCTTTAAATTTGGATATACTGGCCATCTGAATAGTGATTTTAAAAAATGGCAAATAGGCAGTGTCCTCACCTCCTATTATTATCTTAACTTTTCCGTCCTTGGCTCATCTCATCTCCTTTTAATGGAAGCTGAAATAGCATTGATTCAAGAAGATGGACTATCCACACAAACACAATAAACAAACAACAACTTGACTGGAGGAAGCTGTGAGGCCACAGTAGGGAGTACTGGAGTCATTTTTGATAATAATGCTTGATCCTTCTGATCTCTCTGTCACCAGGCTTCATTCTTTCACCTCAGCTCAGCTATCATTCAGCAATAGCTACTCACTCAAGTGGTTTAGCACACATGTACTCCAGTACACACACACACACTATACAAAGTTGCAGGCTTGTGTGCAGGCTTTGCATAATTATTCGAAAGTCTAAGTGATGATTGTGTATCTGTGTGATTAAAATAATTATCAGAAAGTAATAATATATGTTATTTATGAGAACTTATAAAATTTCATATACGGAAAGGTGGCAGGTTGAATAACACTGAACTGTGAAAAACCAAGTGAGATTTAAACAAGGTCCAAAGTTAATGCAACACATAAACAAAGAGACTGAAGAATAGCATGTGTGTGTGTTGCACACACACAGGTTTTTTTTGGACGGCATAAGAGACCTGGGGGTCATAAAACTTTAACAAAGGAAAATTCACTTACTGTTAATAGGCAGGAAAAAAGTACCCATGACAAGAACCTCTTGGTTTATTAAGATTTCACGCTAGATTTTTAACAGATTTTGACCTCACAAGGATCATGAAGAAATTTTCATTTCAAAGTGAGAGAAGCATCATCAAGTTTTCCATTGCGTGGTTTCAGCCACAGCAGTTTTATTCTGCATATATCTACAGATGAAAGCAACACTCACTCCAATACTGATTAAAGGCTGATCTCTCCCACTGGGCTCCATGCTGGTTTTGGTTCATTCAATCTAGGCCTTGATTACTCGATTGGGCTCATTGATTGAAGGGGAACTTTAATGACCTATTATCTCAAGTGTTAATCAGATGTTGACGGACAGCTCTCTGTGGGACTGGGCATAGCTGAGGACAAGAATGGACAGAACTTGCTGGACTGCTGCTGCTCAGATGAGTTAAGGGTTGAGCAATAGACATGGTGCAGGCACAGTGCTTGACAAGCTTTCCTCTGGAGCACAAGCTGTGCAGTGCAGTGACATCATCTTCACTTTGCTCAGGTCAGCCATGACTCAGATGTTTTGATGCCTTCTTTAGGCGCCCTTTTCTTCCCTTGTTACAGTTTTACCACCCTGTGAACGGCGATGAAATGAGAGACAAAGGGGTACGATATATATAAAAGTGAAGGCCTAAGACTGTAGTGGTGGTGTTCTGATTTCATTTTGTATTTACAGAATATGCAGTTAGTAAAGTTACATGAATTCAGGAACTGTTAACCTGAAATGATGGAAAAGCCTGATGTTTGAACAAGATTTAGGTCTTTACTGAGTTACTGATTTAGTTTAGTTTGAAGCTACTTTTCAAATGCCTCCAGAATTTTTTCATAGCGGTGGCCAGCTAATTTTGGGGGATGTTTTTCTTGTGTTTCTCAACAGTGGCTTTATTAAGAAATACAATTAGATTTTAATTAATAATGAGGAATCTTGTGGAAAAAAGCATTGAAGAAACTTTAGGTGCTCTATTGAGCAAGCGAGGTGTTTTCCTTTGTCTTCCTTACTTCCTCACATTGCTTACATTTATCTCCCAAACATAAATTTTGAACTTTTTATGTTAACTAGTATTTTCCAGGTCTTTATCTGGACATTTAACAAACAGACTTAGCTGTTGGTGTTGGCCTTCTCAGGCTGCTCTCGGAAAATAAACTGAGTCTCTATTGAACTGTTAAAATAATCAAAGTAACCAATGTTACTACTAACCTATTAATTTTTTTTTTTTAAACTGCAAAAGTGTAGCTACGAATACATTACTCTTGGTTTAAAAGCTTCCTTTGATTCTGGTGAGATCACATGGACATGTGAGTAAATTATTTTAATGCTGCTTTGGTGGAAAGCATTGTACACAGAAGACTACATACCCAAGTTTCCACCTTATATCTCCAACTTAAATCTCTTTTGTCTCCACCTCCGCCATGTCTCCCACTGCAGCCCTCTCTTTAATTATCTCCCTTTTCAATCCCAGCATCTTCAAGTCTCATCAATGCTTCTTAATTTCCATCAATAACGCTCCAGCCTAAGCTCTTCACACCTGTCCAGTCACCATGGCAACCTCACCTCTAACAACAAAGAGCTCTGTAAGACATGGCACGCTGTATTCCCCTTGATTAGATATTGATTACGCTTTTGTAATACATAATAGGATCAAAGGGATTGTGCAGCTTTGCTTGCCCAGGTCTTCTTCACACTTTCATTTAGTTATAATCTTTTGTTATTTAAGAATCTGCATGTTAAGAGGGATGCCGCTGAAACTTGCCACATTTAGTCATAGCCACTGAGAGCCTCATTCGGGAACTTGTAGATGCACGATGGAAAAGAGGGAAAGAGGGAGAACAAATGTAAAACTGCAATTTAAAAAGTGTTGACAACAGATTCGGCTTTCTGGGTGGCATAAGTTGTGCTTAGTGTTTGCAGCATGTCTCCCATTAAGGGACATGCTAATAGGCCCATTGGAGTGTGCAGAGGCTCCCGGATGGTTGAGTGTCCCTAATGGATGCATTGATAGATTAATGGACGATAAAAGTCAGATGCTAAATGCATGGTAAGTGACAAGAGATAAGTCAATATGGTAAATATTTGTGTAGGGCATAGTTAAGAAGTTGAAAGGCTGTTATTCACAATTACCTGCTTATAAGCCTTTCCTTGGTATAATGTGACACATGACATAAATTGAAAAGCTTTTGAAAGTAATGGTCTTGAGTGCTTTTCTGTAAATTACATATTAGTGTCAGCTGCAAAACACACATGATGAAATTGGCTCAATTTATCATAAATCCATTAAAATTGCGTTTTAATGACGTGTCCCACATGAGAAAAAAAGACAGAATAGCATGTCTTTTTTTAATCTTTAGCTTTAACCTTAGTTTAAGGTGCATTTTGAAAAATAAATAAATAAAACAAAAAAACCCACAAACAAACAAACAAAAAATAAGCTTTATATATTCACTAGAATTTAGACTGTAATATCTGAAGCTTTGTTGTCATTCTTTGGTAAAACTGTAAGAAAGAAAAATCCCAAACTGCATGTGCTGTCTGATATACCCAATTCAATGCACAAACTGCACTTCTCACTTATAGTGCATTTATCGATGTGAATGATGTGATACTCAAATCCTGAAGACACTTGCTTGAGGACACTAGAAGGATTGAGGCTAATCTTTTTAACACCAGTTTTTTTTTCTTATCTGTGCTTTTGCTGTCAGCTACGATATTTGAGCTTCATAAGACCACCCCATCTCAATCAGAATCACCAATAAAGTAAATACACACAAGAAACACTCCAGCCAGACAGGAGGAGGTTGTGTGTTTGTCAAATTTACACTGAAGATTTAGAAGGATACAAGGCTGAGAGAAGTGCAAAAAACGATTTTTCTCTTTCCATACTGAGAGAGAAGGGCAGTCAGAATTGAGGATAAACCAAGGAACTGCAAAGAGCCATGTTTGGAACAATCTGACCTTTTTTTTTTTTACAACTCAAACAAGGATAAAGACAACAAAACGTAATAACTTTCCCCTATCCAATCCATACTTCATGATTATCCCTCACTCCAAAACATTGGGGGAAAAAATGGAACTGTCAAAAGAGTCTTGTTGTTCCATTTTCTTTCCCTTGGCCCCCCTCCTGGAGACAAACAAACAAACCCCTGTTAGCACATTTCATCAGCTTTAGGGGTTACAGAACAGATTGAGTATCGACAACGGTGGCTGTCGAGGCTTATGGCTCAAAGGCAACAGTGGAGGAAAATCTCAGGGGTAGGAGATGCAATCGAAAGGACCAAAATAATTCAGCAGGACTCACTCAAGGAACAATCCAGTTTGTCATGTGGAATCATGGAGTGTCTGCTGCACAATGAGAGTGCATCCCTGGAGAATCAGCACGGGAGTCAGCATGTGAAAAGCCAAGAGTTAGTGCCCCAACTGGCCACTCTTTGCCTTTTTATCACCTGCAAATTTAGCAACCATAAATCTGTTTCCACATGAATGCTACTGCACAGACACAGCAAAGAGACCTATAAACAAGAAATGATGTTCAGTGTCATGGGATGGTTTGGTCATTGATGGCCCCTTGGGTGTCGTACTCTTTTCTAGGAACAATTACTGTCATAGAGTTTTGACGTTTTCCTTCTGCTGTGATGGACAGTTGTGGCTGCTGGAAATTGCTGAACCATGTTGATCTCCAAAGATCTATAGTCCACTGGGGGGTTCAGGTTAGTTGCAATATTGTGTGGTATTTTCATTTCATTGTTATAGGTTCTGAGGCACCTGGTGACTCTGACAGAGGAGCCTCTGAGCCATAGAATGGACCCTGGCTATATTCTTTGTCAATAAAAAAATAGCATGAGAAAAGCCTCTGATTAATGGAATGACCACCTGCTTCTTATTCACAGATGATAACTTATACCACAAATTGCACTTGATTTTGTTTCTACTGTAACACCTCCATAAGACAAGGACTGAATATCCATTTCCTTTTAATCAATTCACAATTTATTCCTCTCCCTATTCCAATCTCCCTTTCATTTATTATGCATTATTCGCCCTTTTTAAAACGATTTTCTACTAACCGTCTCATCTAATTTGGTATTCGGATATGGTTAGTGCTGTTAGCTCAATTAATACAATGACATGTCCTAAATGCATTCTCTCCACAATCCAAGTGACAAGACGACACCGAACACTTCACATCTTTGCAAACGGGGTCATGCATTCATATCATGCTAGATCCAAACATTTAGGAATTATTAAATCAGGATATGTATATGGATAAAAAAGACAAAGGAGCCTCAGTCTTCTACAGGACTGTGCTTTATTTTAGTCTAAGCAGAATATAATGAACTAGAGAACTACAGAGTTCAGGAGCACTATGGGAAATATCATCCTGAATCAGGGAAACGGACCAGAGCCAATGCTAATTCAAATTACATCTCTGTTTCAAACAAAAAGAAAGAAAACAGTAACTCAGATTGTTCAAGTCAAAAAAACAAAAGAAATGAGGTTTTTTTTCATTCACTGTAAATTTAAATACCTAAATAGATTATGAGTTTTTATGGCAATGAATAACAACAGTGAAATTAGATTGTGAAGCTGGGAATGCAATGAATCATGGTACAAATTTTCATGGTGCAAAATTACCTATGACTAAATACGAACACTTTAAAGGCTCTCATTTGAATGCTTGATTGAAGCAAACTTCTCAGTTATCTGAGTTTGTTTACATTTTGGTCCTTGTAACCAATGGAAATGGTAGTGGATGACCACATCCTTATTTGTGTCAGAATGAGCTTGAGGCAAAACTGATTCTGGCAGAGTGTTTGTTTCGAAGAACATTTGGCATCCCCAGAATACAGTGTGTCTGACCACTGTTCACAGGTAGTACTGTCAGAGAGAACAGGCTGGGTTTAAGGCAGAATTTCCTCCTCACATAACAAACCAACAAACTGGAGTAAAGCAGTGTGATCTACTTTTGGCACAATGTCTTCAGTGGATGGTGTCACATCAGATAACAACCTGTGGAAGAACTGTCCCATGAACAAAAAAAGATATGAAAATCAGAGACAGGTCAATATTAACCCTTCAAAAGATAAGGCAAAGAAAAAAAAAGTCATAGAGAGAACTTCATTACAGGAAAGGAACAACGGCTTAAACGTAATGATACATGGCAGCATAGGTCCCCAAAACAATCTGATGGCAAAGTTTGATTTTTTTTTTGGTCATTTGTTAAAATAACAAAAGGCCCCAAAAATAAAATTGTGTTTGAACATGCAATTCTGATCCTTTTAACCTCAGTTGTGCAAAGGACCCCTTTTTTTTTCGGAATCCTCAAAACCAGTACCATCAATCATCCTTTTACAGTGCAGTTTACTAATTCTTGTATTGATGTAAGAGCTTTCATTGAGCAAAATCTCTTTGAACTTTCCAATCCACGAGGGATTTTACACAGGGATTGTGCAGCCAAAAAATATTAAATGAAAAAAAAAAGAACAATGATCAAAGCACATCTGAATAAACCTCATGACAATGGGTCTATCCCAGCTTCAACCGATGATAACAAAACAAAAGAGAGAAAATAAAGAACTATTTACGAACATGAATATAAAATCCCATTTCTGAACATCCGTGCTTCACTCTACAAGAAATAAAATCATTTTTATCTTCTGTTTTTGATAAATTATTTCATAGGTTCCTTTTCTTAGTTTCACTGAAATATATTAACTATTCTTTATTTTTTTTTTTCTGTTTGAACATGATCTATTGTACGGCCTATAAAGAATGTTTAACAGAATTGAAAAATAAGCTATATTGTATGTACAGGTGTAATGCAGCTGTGTGGTCAGGAGAGCAGTGTCAGACCAGGTCAAGCAAGCAGGGGGTTCTGCTGGCATCAGCATAGTTCTCTTGTTTGTCCCCTTCCTCCAAACTCAACTTAACCGTGTTCGTATATTTTAAACCATATGTATTAAATGTTTGATTCCAAAATGGTTTATGTACATGTTGAACACACTGTAACCTGGAGTTTCATTTTCTAAAACTAGAGTCTTAAATGCTGTAAAGCCTCAACTTTTACTTTCAAAGAATTTAAAAAAGAGTGGTGCTGGCTGATGGTTTTTTTCACACTGTCAAGCGGAAAGCATGCAGATGGATGAACTCTACTGTCAGTGTCATATCTGTTCATCAGCCCCAACTGGACTAATCCAATTACGGCACAGGCGATCTTTCTTCTGTCAGAAAAATCATGACATGTCGGTGTACACAGAATCTTAATTACCGGATCACTTCAGGGCCATGGCTTAGGTTTGACACTAAGTCAAATACTCTCTAAGCCTTGGCCAGACACTTAGAGTTGTAGGATGCATGTTCACAGCCCAAACCGAAGGGGCTTAAAAGGACTAAAACTCTCCTAAATCCCTGCACTGCTGTGGATACATTTTATATTGACATCATTGTCCCACAGAGTTGGGCTTCTCAACACAAGTTGCTGTACAACCTTCCTCTGTTTTTTGTATTTTATAGTCTATTTACATTAAGAAATTAAAAAAAGTCTTTGTCTTCATTTCTTTCAGACATGTTTTTAAACATAATTTCATACCTTCAGCAAATCACTGTGCAGTGTTGGGTTGAAAATGGCATCTTTTGTGTTTCTTTGTTTCTCTTTGAATGGGATGGTAATACTATAAATCCAAAGCACAATATTAGGTGGTTCATCAGCCCTTCTGCTGGCTCAGGACACTCCACAGTGACATGTTATCATACAGCTTCTGCTGTCCTCATATTTATCTACTCAAATGCCTTCAGGATAAGGGGTAAGGCAAGGCTCTGAACCTCTCCACTAATCATGACATCATAGTGCCTGATGCCCTGAGTATTGGGAGTGATTTTGTGGAGTTTCAGTTAAGCACACAGCACCCCCACCACCCAGTGCCTGCTTCCACTATTTCCATTGCTACCTTTTTCTATACAAAATCCCATTTCCACAGCAAACCTTCACTGCGTTAAACCAAGATGCTGAAAAAGCTTTCTCCCAAAGCAGCTATTAAATGAGAAGCATTAATTTCTTCCCTCCTGTCCAACAGGTTCCTTTAATTATCTCTCCACTTTCAGTCAATTACATTTCACTTCCTTTCCTTGACAATCACTGCTATTTTAGGGTGAGTGTTATGCACCCAGGGGTGGGAGATTCATTCTCAAACAGACTTGTGCTCTGCCCTGCCATTGGCTGGGAACCTCTAAGGATACATGCTCCTTTAGCAGACAGATCTTGTGAAAAGTGGTGTAGTGGCAACTGAGGAAAGGGGCATACTTCATACTATATAACCTCCAAATTTCTAGGTGCATAAGCCAGAGGCAAATGTTTTAAATGCTCACGAAGAACTGATTATACCTAAGTATTATTTGCTCATCGCTAATTGAGAGATGGTAAATAATGGCAGTATAGTATGAGATGATAGAGAAGATAAGCTTCACCTCTTTGGGAATATTTATCATTTTTTCATGTTCACATATATAATATATATTTTTCTTTTGCCTGGCATGCTAAAGATTATATTCTAAGAACTCATTAGAATCCTATGTATTTCTTTTGGCAAAAATGCTTAATTACATTTTCTTTTTGTAAGTTGGATGGCAAATATCAAATCACAGTTTGGCAATAGCTTGGTAGTGTGCCTTCTGGGTTGACATTTGTCTGTGATTTTAGAGGTGAAACATAGCCTCAGCCTGCTCTTGTCTCCAGTCCAGGCTAAGGGCAAATCAGGCAAGAGCCTCTTTAATAAATGGGTAATGAGAAGATCTATTTTCTTTCTATTTTTTTCCTCATTTTGGTAGTTCCAGTGCAGTTCTAGTGTTTCACAGCTATTTCTGCTTTTAATGCGCAACACTTCAGCAACATTGTCCCTGGGGTGTAAATGTAATAGGAGCACCCGTGTTAAAAGTGTTGAAGTACTGATTTCACATTGCCTAATTTAGCCCTGGCATAGCAGACATGCTACATGATCGCTGCACTGTTAGCCAAGCAGACAGCAGGATACTAGGCTAGGCTGAGTTCTGGCTCACTGGGGACTCAACCTGCCATTAGTAGTGGGAACTAGTACAGCATCTGGTATAAGACAGAAAAGATTACAGGAGCAGCCATGCAAGGTTCGTGTTGGAAATGTATTCTAGAGATGGCCAAGACAAGCAGAGGATATTGCATTGCTCATGGAACATTAGATTTCCCATTGATTAGTTCAGCTTCACTTATATAATGAGCATAAATGGTTTGTAGAACATGGCTTTGTTTTTACCTACTACACATTAATTCATGAAGCTCCTTCCATGATTAACACATGTCAAATGGAATGACAGAGGGAGGGCTGGGTTTTTACCTTACAGTAATTAAAAGCAATCCTTAAGAAGTCCTTAAGAAGCTGATATATATTCAACCATATCTCATTCATATATATATATATATATATATATATATGGTTCAATGAGGCTATAACTCCTCTTCTGAGATGCTGTGTTGCTGCTAAAAGAAGATTCACAACAACAGGCCTCACAGCAGCTGAACAGTAACAGAATTGAGGATTTATAGTAAAAAATGTTGGATTTGACCCAGTTTTAAGCAACTATTGCCTCAATGTTTGTGATAGAAAACAAAAACTAAATCAATTTTGCTGCCTGCCCTTCTCTTTTAGTTTTTGGTCAAATTACTCTGCAACATTAAAACCTTGCTATGATATGAAAGGTTTTATCCCTCATCCTGCATCGCCTCTTCGGTAAATTCGGCTACATTATTGGTGCCAGGTCAGCTGTCACCAGCCTTGCCAGGGAGTAGGCGCAAACATAATTCTCCCTAATCTTCCTTCTGTCATCCATGTGCATGCAGGGGACCATCTCTCCCGTCATTTGGTCCAAGTGATTATCCCAGTGATTTTTCACTTGGTTGCTGCTAATGTATAGAGGTTGATGATTACAGTGTGATTAGGGAGAAAGGTGAAATAGCATGTCTAATGTGGTGCAAGAGATAATTGAAGGGTGGTGAGCACAGGCATTAGGTAGGTTCGAAAATGCTGCTCCAACGGGAGAGCTGCTAAACAATTGTGCCGTGATTTAGAAAGGCATGGCTGCTCTTAGGACAGGAGAAAAGGAAGTGGTACGTGGAATGTTAATATCAAGGGCTGAAATTAGTACCTTCAGCTTTTTTTTAAGTGACAAAGGCAGTATATTAAAAACTATGAAATCTGCTGACACATTTAATCAGCCCCTTCTTCAGTAGTTTGGATCAATTCTGGTCTGATTTTCTATTTCAACAAAGAAGAGGGAGAAGAAGACTCTCATTACTTAATATGAACTCGTTGGACTAGTGCCTAAAGTATTAACTTGAGGTCCTACTTGACTGTTTAATCTGTTTTTGAAAGCATATAACACAGATCTAGATTATGTATATTGTTTGTCACCAGAGCTTGATTAGGGTTTCTAATTTTTTTTGGTTAAATCATCTGGCATCACCTACCAGCATCAGCTTAAAGGATCTTGGTGTGATGAGTTCTTGACTTCCCCTCTTCTCCCCACTCTCCCCACTCTCTCCCTACTCTCGTCTAGCCTTGCCAGCTGTCAGTGCTTAGAGGGCTGGTATATGGATTTGAGCTGGTGTTCGGCAGAGAAAATTGGGAAGTGCTCATAGTGACTGAAACAGCATCGCTCCTCCCCCTAGACTCACTCCAAACATATTGATCTGGTTTTAGAAAGGAGCCTGCTTCCAGAGCTGTAAATTGGTAAAAAAAAACCAGAGGCTACAGGACTCTAAATTAAGACACAACACTACTGGAGTGCCTGGCGTCAGTGTCAGTGTAGCTAAAGATGAGTTGAATGATTTTAAGAGTGACTGTTAGAATTATCTTAGATCGAGGCCATTAAGCTCTACGTTTTGTTTTTTTTACCATGGACTTTATGAATAATGTGTACATTACGCAGGTCAGGGAGCATGTTAACAGTGGAATTAACATTTACACAGGTAAATGTGCTCTAAAAGCTGGCACTCCTTTGCTGTCAATACAGAAATAAATTGAATTCATCTTTAGAGAAATTTGCCAACAGACAAGATTACATTTTTCTCAGTCTAGCGTTTTGCAGCAGCTTCAGTGGACACACTCATATCCTCGACATGTCACTCAAAATTTGTGGCTGGTTATGATGGGCATACTTTGTTTTTGTTTTTTTTGAGGAGATCGTTGACACCACAAGAGCCAATTCATTACTAAACCAAGTACATTCTGCTGGCAGTTACAGTAGCTATCACTTTATTCTTCTTCCCTCTTTACTCTTTCGGTCATGACCATCCATTTGTCCATCTTACTTTTAATCATCTCCTTTTAGAGGTTTGTGGCTTCATATTTCACACTTCATGAAGCAATACAAAAAGGCCAAAAAAAAAAAAAAAAACAACCCCAAATC
>VVHJ01037662.1:0-15451 GCA_015107715.1 Tylochromis polylepis
AATCGGTGGTGTGAGTTAAAGAGAGCTGTCCATGCTCGGAAGCCATCAAACCTGAATGAACTAGAGATGTTTTGTAAAAAGGAATGGTCCAAAATACCTTCAACCACAATCTCATTGGAACCTACAGGAAGTGTGTAGAGGCTGTAATTTCTGCAAAAGGCGGCTCTACTAAATTTTGATTTCATTTCTTTTTTTGTGGTGCCCAAATTTATGCACCTGCCTGATTTTGTTTAAACAATTATTGCACATTTTCTGTAAATCCAATAAACTTCATTTCACTTCTCAAATATCACTGTATGCGTCTTCTATATGATATATTTAACTGACATTTTTTATCGTAACAACCAACGATTTATACAGGAAAATAATGACTATTAACAAGGTTGCCCAAACTTTTGCATCCCACTGTAAGTGATATCGACAAAAAAATAATAACACAGGTCTGCAACCAAAAAACTGCATAGGATTTTTTTGAATGTTTCTTACAGATTTTTACTCACTGAAACTGGGAAAAATATTTTAAAAATTCCATCTCGTCAGGTTTTCTTGCAAAACTCATGTTTTCAGTTTAATTAAGCGTACAATTTCCCTTTTTAAACTGAATCTGATATCCTATACTTGAGTCAAAAAAACATATCCAATAATGATTTCTTACATTAATTTAATATTTCTAAGTGTGAAACAGAAAATGCGAGGAAAAAGAGGGGGGTCGGGGGGATGCACGGTGGGCTTGGCGGTGTGAGCAGCTCAGATGATCATGTCCCAACAGGTATATTTTGTTCATAGCGAAAGGTAAGGAATCTCAGAAAAATTATGCATAGTTAATTGTAATAAAATATTTTTTTTTTCTTCCATCGCTGTTGTGCTTTTTTAATGTAAACGCCTCATGTTTTGCAAAAAACAGTACGTGATGGAGGGAAATGAAGCCTATTTTTGGATTCAGCACCCTAAAAAACATAAAATTTACCAAACATATCCCATGCAGCTGAAATTTTTTCTTTCTGCACACCTGTGTAATCAGCAACAAAGAATAAAGTCATAACTTGCAATAATTTTTTTAATGACCATTGCGAAGAAACGCCTCTTGCCTTTAAACTAGTCTGAGTCTGAAAAACATGCATGTTTGACATTATGTGACAGACACCACAGGTCCATGCATGCATGCACTTGTACATTTATAGCTAGTTGCTGACACATTAACCACTACTCACCTGCATCAATAAAGAATAAACTGCCTCTTTTACATTTTGAGTGAATGCTTTTTTAAATGTTCTTGAGCTGCGATATAAGTGAGTGTGTGGCAGCTCACATGTGCACATATTTATGAGCATATCACCTGCCTGTGTCATGCTAAATTACCCCCTCCCCCCTGCATTGGTAATCCCATTAGGCTAGCTCAACAGGCTAATAGGGGGAAGTAATGGGCCCAGCTATATGTATCTAGGGGAACACTAATAAGCCATGACTCCACTCCTACTGTTAATTACCCCAAACTAGCCTAAACAAAGGAATCAACCCAGTTGGCGAAGACACACATATACTCCATCACGCATCTAGCAACATAACCACAGACGCACTCATCAACAGTGATAGTAAATGATCTGTTCAGTGACATACACCCATCTGCACAGACAGATATAACCCATAGTTACATTTTGATTAAGAGTTTTTGATAAAGTATTGCACAGTGATACTAATGAGAAACTAAAGTGTGTATGTGCATGTTTGTTTGAGTGTGTAATTAGTTGGTGGTCTGATGGAAGTATGTGTAATCATCTCCCATCATCACTTTCATCATCGAAGTCGTTGACTCTTTAACCCTTCTACATGTGTCTGTATGGATGGATAAGGAAAGTCAGGCTGTGTGGCTGTGTGCATGTGTATGAGTGTGTGTATGAGTGTGTGTATGTGTGTGTGCATGGGTGCAAAGCTTAATTAGCTTGCAATTGGTATTCGCGCGTGGTGACTGCAGGGAATGAGTTAATTGCAGTCCAATTCAAACGTTGACACACTTTCAAAGTTTTTCCCCTTTCCCTGCCTCCCTGACAGAAACCAATGAGGGACTACAGATCACATTTATTAGATGAGAGAAAGTGAGAGAGAAAATGGAAGAGACTTGGAGAGAGAGCAATACAGAAGGAGAGAAAAGTGAGTAGGTATAAGGAGCAGAAACAAATGAAAAAAAAAATCAAGTGTTAAACAAAAATGCACGATCAGTAAATACAGATAAATACAGCAGCAAACAAAATATATGTTGTAGTATGGAGTAATGTAAAATGTTTCAATTATGCAGAGACGCTTTTGAAAAGAATAAAAGTAAGAAAAACATTACCTACCTGGGGGTCAAACAAAAAGTAGGGGCGTCCATTTTTTATCTGAACAGCCAAAAACTCTTCCTGATTTCCTGGAGAGAAGCTGCAGAGTAGCAGGCCATCAGGGGCCCGAGTCTTAAAACTCAGCTCAACACCTGATACAAAGTGAGACAAGGAACAAGGATGGGGGAGATGGAAATTTAGTAAAAGAGAGAGACAGCCTAAAAGAGGATTTTAATTCTAAGTCATACATTATATTACATTATACATTATATACATTATACTAGCTGACCACAGAAAGTTCAGGTTGCCAACAGCTTGTATTTTATATGAAACCCTCACTGCTTGCATAGAGATTAAGAGGGTCATTAAATGAATGAAATGCACTTGATTAACTGATCGGTGTAAGTGTGGTCACCTCTATAAAAGCAGAAGTTTTGGCAATTTCCTGGTATACAGCCTTCAGGTGTGAGATGTTTGGCCATAATGCACACCATATACCAACTATCAAGCACGGTGGTGGTGGAGTGGTGATTTGGGCTTATTTTGCAGCCACCAGAACTGAGGACTCATTGACCATGAACTGTATATCAAAGTATTCTAAAGATATCCCAAGCACACCAATGAATCTACAATAGAATCACTGAAAAGAAAACAATCTAGGCGTTGCAATGGCCATAAATCTCTATGAACTGAAGCAATGCTGTCAAGAAGAATGAGCCAAAAAGTCATACAGACTACAATTACATTGTTATTGTTGCCAAAAGTGGTTCTACTGTCATGTACTCACATATTGCTTGCTTAAATTTTTTTAAGCCTGGTATACCTTACACATTTTTACCATTAAGTAAAAAAGAAAGAGGGAGACTGATAAATGTACATTTCTATCAAAATAACTGTTTCCTAACAGCACTAAACCTCTAAGCTGACCTCATTTCCTCTGTAAGCCAGCCGTCTAGGATAATCTTACCACTAAGATACTTCAGGGAAAACATGAAGACTGGTCTTAGTAGACACACCTGCTTCCACAGTTTTGGAAGCTTTCACTTGTGATGTCTTGCTTTTATCTCATGATACCAGAGCCTTCCTTTCTTTATCCTTGTAGGATAAAGTAGTTAACAGAGTAGTCTTTAAAGCAGTCAAAGCCTAGGGTTAAGAGAGAAAATATGATAATACAATAAACTGAAGTGTTGATAGAAATTAAACATGAAATGAAATGGATAATTTTCTGAATCCCAAAACTGCTGGCCCATTTAGTTGCCACCTTCAAAACAGCATTTTAGCAGTAAGTGTTTCAGGAAAAATTTCTATGCTTTAGATCATTGCTTTCCTACATTTTCAAGTTATACATGTAGCATTAATCTGTCAGAAGATTTGTGGCTCACATCTTAAAGACTTAATAAAATTCACAGGGAAATGCTAAACTGCTAAAATGTCTGAATTCTACCTTTTTCAGATAATTCTCAGTTACTCTATTCTCAAATGGAGAAGCTTAAAAAATCCTGACACCTGAAATGATAATGGATTTGGGATCTGACAAAACAAATGATGAGGAATATTCAGAATTAATCCTTGCATTTTAGTAATGTGGGAAATTTGCGGGTTCTTAGGCCAGCAGAGCCTTTAAGACACACATGCACACACACAAAACATTCATCCAGCGTGCTGCCTTGTCATGTTACCATGGATCAGAGATTTGATCTTAATCCACTACTAGATCCACATAACCACACAGACCAAGAAGGTTTATGTGTGTGTCTATGAGTATGTGTGTTTCTTCAGCTCTGTCTGTCTCAGTAGAGAACAGACATGTGGGAAGATCTGAGGAGTCCAATGCAGTCAGTGCAGGGTTCATCAGAAGCAAGTGTTAGCAAAATAATTAGTGTGTGAATTCTCCTAAAACAGAAAGAAGTCAAACACTTATACAGAAAACTCAAAATGAATACAGATTATCAGAGCTCAGATCTCAACCTTTTTACACAGTTTTGAAGTCTTTTCTTGCTTTTTGTAACTAGATCTATTGTTACGCTATGGTAAAAAGAGAGACTCGAGTTGTTTTTATACAGCTTAAAAACATAAATATACCACACATGACTATAGACTATAGAAAAAAAACAATAATAAAGGTAGTCCTAACAAGCTGTTATGTAGAGGTAACCATAGAAGGAGCCACTGAAGTCAGTCTGTAGGGTTTCATGTTGATATGGAGGTTTATGCAGATGTGGAGCTAGAGCGTGTTGGGATCACAATCTGAGCAGTTTTCCTGAAACAAATTTGAGAATGTCAAGAGCTACATCTGCCAGCACATCTCCACTTGTGGCAAAGCACTTTGGTCAGATGACAGTCGGAAACATTTACCCTCTAATTGGATTGTTTGGACTGAGGCCACATTGGAAAACAATGTGAGCTGTATTTGATTTAATATACAAAAGTGGCTCAAATCAGAAATGAAAATATCATGTCATGTAGAATCTGAAAAAACAGATGAAATATAGGAGCAGGTGGCCATGTATTGGGAGCAAGCGACGGTGTTTTGCTGCAGTTGGAACAGCTACATGACCAGTCTGAGCACCAGACAAACGTGTTGGAAAGTGGTTGCTTGGGCTGGTTCCTCCCTCCCCCATCAAATCCCTCATGCTGTGGAGGGAGATGTCTTTCAGGATACAGCAGAAGCATGCTGCTGGCCTGAGGAGAAGTAGGCCCTGCTGTTTGGCGAAGCCCAGGTGGCGCTCTCAACTTGCCCACAGCAGCCAAGTGGCTCTTCGACGCAGCCACGCAGTGGCTGCAACCTAGGCCCATCGGAGGGGAGGCTCGCATTGTGGCACTGGTGGTGGAGGAGCAGTTTATTGCAGGGGTCCCCGCAGAAGCCACAGAGTGGGTTCACTGCCACCGTTGCCACAGAGCAGCGGCCAGAGTCGCCCACTAACCCACTTGTCTCTACTCTCTCTCCACAGGTCCCGGCGGCTATAAACATTACTCATGGATGGAGGTGGAGGTGGGACAGGTCTTCCGCCTTGCCGACCCTCCAACACCCTCACTCAGTCTGAGAGGGATGTACGTCATGCCAGTAAGGTGCCAAGGGGGTCAATGCGAGGCTATGGTGGACTCGGGCTGTATGCAGGCCTTGGTCCATCGAACCGTGGTTTGTCCCGGGGCATTGTTGGAGCCAGAGTGGGTGAAGGTTAGATGTGTGCATGGGGATGTACACAAATATCTTATAGTGCTGCTGCAAGTTAAATATAAGGGGAAAACTTGGCCAGGGTTTAATAACCTGTTGGGGCAGTGTGTGAGCATGTGTTGACAACCTTTAGTGGCATGTAGTGTCTGCACTGCACTCAGTGGTGATGTGGGGTTGTCTGACGCTGACTCTGGGGAAGAGGAGATGGCAGGGCCTTCTCACGAGGCCCCGCCGGCTTCAGTGATTCACTTCACCGAAGATTTTCCACTAGAGCAGCCTCGTGATGACACCTTACTGTACACTCAGCCTTTGACCAAGTGATAAGAAATGATGGTCACATGGTGCACCCTGACACGGCGTTGGCCTACCCGCATTTTGTATTGATTAAAGATAGGCTTTATTGAGTGAGTCGTGACACTCACACAAAAGAGGAACACACTCAGCTGGCCTTCCCAAAAGTGCCTTTGCACCTTGAGTGCATTGGCATGGACCTCATTTGGCTGTTTCAGGTCATCTCCCAAACTGGTATCCCAAAAGAGATCCTGACTGACTGGGGCACTTCATTCATGTCTCGCACAATCAAAGAGCTGTATGAATTACTGGGCATTAGATCTGTTTGGACCAGCGTCTACCACCCTCAGACTGATGGGCTGGTGGAGCGGCTGGACTCAGACAATTTTCACTGGGAGATAAAGTGCTTGTATTACTCCCCTCTTCTAGCTCAAAGTTACTCGCCAAATGGCAAGGATCCTTTGTGATCACATGGTGGGTGGGGGATGTAGACTATGAAGTGGTATGGTCTAACAGGGGAGGAGCCACGAAATATATCACCTCAACCTCCTCAAAGCATAGAGAGAGCCTGAAACCGCTTCTCTGGTGAGCCTGGAAAAGGAGAGAGATGAATTGGGGCTGGAGGTGCCAAATTCCACTATTCCTGCCTCTCTCCATTGTGATGACCATCTCACACAGGCCCAGAGAGCAGATGTTGCTGCACTGCAACAGCGTTTTCCAGATGTGTTCTCCCCCGTGCCTGGCTGTACCAATCTCAAAGAGCACCATTTTGAAATACACTCTGGCGTGATGGTACATTCGCGGCCATACGGGTTACCTGAGCATAAGAAGCAAATCGTTCAGAGAGAATTGGCTGAAATGCTAAAAATGAGAGTGATAGAGTCACACAGCACCTGGTGTAGCCCCATAGTTCTTCTGTTGAAGAAAGATGGATCTATACGATTCTGTGTTGACTACCGCAAAGTGAATGAATTGTCACAGTTTAATGCCTACCCAACGCCCTGGCTCGATAAGCTCCTGGACTGGTTAGACACTAATCGCTTTTTCATGATGCTGGATTTTACCAAGGGCTACTGGCAAATTCCATTGTCTAGAGTGTCTAAGGAAAAACGGCCTTCTCCATTTCATACAGTTTTTAACAGTTTCTCACACTTTCATTCAGCTTGTTTGAAGCCCCAGCCACCTTCCAGCGCCTGATGGACCAGGTGCCGATGGCTAACTGGCCTAAGTCGGGCGATGGAGGTATGTGGCGGGTTGTAGTTTGTGGCTCAGCTGCAGGGGAGGGGTGGAGCAGTGGGTTCAGGGTGTGGTGTCAGGAGAGGGTGACCCACACAACTATTCTTCATCATCTGGTCATGCAATCCCTATTTCAGTAGGATGCCGGGACCTGACGAGAGAGTGGTGTGTAGTGTGCAGAGTAAAAGGACGCAGCTGGAAAGCTGCACCAAAGAAAATGCATTGTGGAAAACATTGAAAATAAACAGCCTTCAACATGCAACGCCGTGTGTGTGGGTCCTTTGTCCTGTCACATCTGCATATTGATTAACAATTTGATGATAATCATGAATTACTCTGCATAGACATAAACCCAGCAAAGACTGTAGTACTATCCAAAGAAAATAAATAAAACTGTTCTTTACAGTGGACTGGCATTCTGTACATCAAGTAGGCATGTGTCATTTACATTCACGACCTTGTCACCGCAATGAGTCAAGTCATGACAGATACCTGATATTACATTACCCCTCTACCTTCTCTCTTAAACCTTTTTTCCTTCTTCCGCTTTTAACCTCTCCTTCTTTATGACCTTTTCATTCTTCTTTTCTACACATACTACCTCCTCTCAATATTTTCTTTAACTTTGCAAAAAGATGCAGACAATATAAACGTGTGTGTTTTACATAATACATAGTTATTGCATATATACACCCACTCTCCACCAGTCCTATGAACAGAAGACAGACTCAAGGGCCGAACATGCTTTCATACTATGTGATGGTGAAAGCACAGTTAAAAAAACAGATCTAAAAATGGCAGAAAATGCTGTAGAGAGAAAGATATCTATGCAGTGAAATGAAATTCAAAAATTCAAAAAATTAAATAAAAAAAAAATCTGATAGTCCATATAGTGTGTCAATAAATTCCTAAAGCCATTCATGGAAGTAAACTTGTAAGGAAAATTAAGGGTATGTACAGATAATGTACAAAGTTTTTGTGTGAGTCTGCATTTTTGTGATAGTCAAAGTGTTATCCAAGCATGCTCAAATGTAAAGCATCTGTGACACTGCTCATGCTCAGCAATACTTCCTTCAGATTTCCCCACAGGACTTGTGCTACTTCACACTGACAACCACTTTGGAGCCATCAACAGACAAACCTGAGCACACACCATGACAGGTGATTCTGTTACACATACAGCACAACCACACACACAGAGACACACACACTTACAGACAAAGTGGTACATATACACACAAGCATTTTCATTGTGCGATCGAACAAACACAATACCTCAGTAAGCACTTACAGAGAATGCATAATAAAGCCACACATGGTAAAAGACATGCACAGAAAAATTGTTGCTGTTTATGTTTTATACTAGTATACACAACATTTTCAAGGCAACCACTTCAGTTAATGAAATGTTAATATGATGTATATACTCCAACATTAATTACTTAATGTCTCTAATGTGCTTTTTTTCCCCAAAAGAAATAATTTTATGTTTGTAAAATGCTGAACCAAAACACAAATTATAAAATATGTGTCAAAACAACAGCCTTTGCCATACTTTTGTGGTACGCAGTATTTTTCCACCCCTGACCAATATGAATACTTATTGTTTTAGTCCAGTCCTGTTATATAACACATTTCAAGTTTAGAAAAAACAGCTTTCAAGTACTACAGAAACCATTTATTGTCAAAACTGCTTTCCTGAGAGGGCAGTGGGGGATGAGAACCCCCTCTCTAGTTGTCTTTTCCCAAAGCAAAAAACAGCACTTGAAAGGTTCTCCCCACTGTGTGCTCAGTGGGCTTCTGACTATAAATTTCCTTTTCATTGGAAGCATAAAAATCCCAATTTATTAAACCAGAGAAAGGTGTTGGACCCTACTAGTGGACCATAAAGATAGTATGTTCATTCCACTCTGCAATGCAAAAATGAGTGCAAACACACTGACAACTTGGGTTTTTCTCCGAGACCCAGTAAAGAGCCAGTCATAAAGTTTGCCCGAAGGAAGAAGCACACTCTCAAAAGGCTGCTCCACCTTCTTCTACAACATGCTGAATACGAGAACTAAAATACTGCTTTTATCAAAAAACACAGCAGTTTTTTTCATGAGTGAAACAAGACCTACTGTAAGAAACGTTTTGTGAGCTATAAGCACATAACCAGCCACATTTACACAATCAACTTGATGTTAAGTGATAAGAGTTAAAGTTCATTTTTTAAACTGACTTTTAAATCAATTAAAAATAAAGGAGCATTTCAAAATGAATGATTAATTCTAAATAGTGCACTGTGTTGTATTCTCATTACCTAATCAAAATAGAAGATTCATGTTATATTCCACAACATGCAACATTAACGCTTAGTTATATTGAGCCATTTACAGTTTTAAGTAGTTTTATTTATTAGGTAGTATTGTTTCATGTGCATTGTTTCTCCTCTCTGTCTCAGTAAACAGTGGAGGTTGTGTGTAATCATCTACACAACATAACCTGAATAACTCCAGTCATGTTAGCTCTCTGCTGGCATTAATCAGAGCCTGGCGTATTAATGAGAGCGCGGCAGCTAGCTAATTACACCCATAGATTCTGCAGCAGCCCATTAAATATACAAATGACAGAATTAAAGAGCCCAGCCTCTTCTGATTAATCTTTAAATGGGGAAAAACTAATGATGTCTGTGCAAACTTTCCCTTCACACATTTCTCCCCCTCTCCTCTCAACGTCAGTGCCTGGCAATCAATCATATTAATTAGGGAAAAATAATTTGTATCATTTAACATTTCCCTCTTTCCTGCTTAGTTGTTGCAGTAGCAGCTACTGCAACAATGTGCTGTTTAAGATGTGTCTGGATATTATCCAAGTCTATTTGTTCCTGTATTAATTTTTTTCTTTTTTTTTTCCTAACATATTTGTGTGATGTTTCATCTCTCTTCATTTAATGTAGGTTAAAGAAATGCATCTGGATTAGCAAAAATATAAGCAGGACGTCATCTGCATTTCAAACAGCCCATTTCAGGCCCAGTGAAGAATTACCAAAGTGAGGAGAGAGGACTGTATAATCTATTTTGACCCATTTCAATTTAAATATATTATTTTATAAATAATAACATATGCCTGTCTTAACTGAGAGGCAACGTCCTTAATTCAAATATAAGCATGGACAGCAGAAAGTCAGGAGAGTTTTAGACACAGAAACATAATAAATAAGATGAATGAAGTAGCATGGATTTCTTGAAACAAGCACTTAAGAGGTTATTCATATTGTAGCATGACTGCATATAGTTATAATCTTGTTTTATCTAAAGTAAGATTCAGTGAGGGAAATATTGACTTAATGCTTCTTATTAAGCATTAAGAAGCATCTTTAAACACACGCGACCAGACTTCATTTATGGAAACATGCACTCCTATCACAGTAATTGCACATGGAAAAGAACCTATTTGGCAAAAATATATCTTTATATTTTTTAATAAAGTGGCCATAAGGTAACAGGTGAAAGGGCAAATACATGCTAGATAATCTCAACCTGAACTAAGATTTAACATGTAGAATACTGACCCTGCTCAATGATGTGCCCTTAGTTTGCATGTAGGATATAGAAAGCTTGAAGAATCTCAACAAATATTAATATTCCTAAGATGATGTATGACGTTGACAGAGAAAAATGGATGATTTGTTGTTTCATAAAGAAGGCACATCACGATCTTCTGAGGCATCAATGCTGCTAGGCCAAAACAAAAAGTTCCCTTTAGACATAAAAGGACCTCATTTCCAAGCAACAACTTATAAAATCTTTGTGATATGTCCTAAATGATGCATCGTGGGGTATGGCGCAGTTCACCTGAACAGATAAATAGTGTGCAAACATTCAGCACATAGAAAAATGTTACATTTGTCATTGCTTGAGTTACAAGGTTTCCACAAGACAAAACGATTGACGAGTCTCTCCTTTTTGATCAATTGACTCTCGAGGGGGCATTACACTGCATTACATTCATAATCTAATTTGGCTTTGATTTGTTCGCTGTTCCGTGCGCTTCGATGGGAATAATTGTCTGTAGATGATGCTATTAGTATTGATGGTTGTAAAAGGGCGATGGTTTGAGGACTGCCGACACATTGATGGTCCAGAATAGATCCGGTCTGAAAGTGATTGTCTGATCCATTACCCTTTATGAAGGAGGAGAGCAGAGGAGATAAGAAGCGCCCCTCAATAGCAAAAAATCATCATCAATTTGCTGGCAGCATTTAGAGAGATCTATTTACCTTTGTACTGGAGAAGCAATGATCAAAAATTGGAATTCCTTGCTTTGGGATAAAAATACAGGACTCAGTGAGTAAAATTAAGAACCAAGAAAACAATATAGGAGACAGGTTGGTTGGGTTTTTCTGACCGCGCACTCGCCTCAGTATTTTCAGAGTTGAATTGCCTTTCATGAGAAACATATATTGAAACAATAAATGTTTTCGGTATTAATAGATACAAAAAGATACAAAAGTTAAGATAAAAGATATACTTAAAATATCTTATCTGAACTTTGAGCTTTATAAATTATATTTGAGTTTTACTTACAGTTTCACTTCTGTGTTCAGCCACATCTATGTTAACACTGGTATTAGTCATAACATTTAAAGACTACTCATCCTTTTAGTATATGTAGGGAAAGAAGAAGCAATTAGAAAATCATAAAAAAATAATAAAATACCTTATAATGTATGAATTTTTACAAATGTGTACAGCCTAAATGGAACATCCTTCTCACAGTAGTCTAATCAAACATAATAAGAAAGCGAATGCTGTGGGAAATGTGAATTTCATGTTAAATGATTGCAGAATTTGTTGCTCAATCACAATAATTAAGATGATTATTGTTGTTGTTTGAGTAAATTATTATTTTATGTTTGAACATAGCTTACTTTTAGAATTGAGTTACTACTTATTTACTATTGAAGTGAAGGCAAAAGCAACACCAACCTGCTCTCTGAGTGTTTCATATGACATGTCTCCATAACAAAGTCAATTAAAACTTCAGATTCAAAACATGAACATGGATGATATGGAGTACATGGATGCCTACTTTATGGACTGCAAACATACTGTACTTTGGTATTTTAGATCAAGCAAAATTTGATTACAGACGGAATCACATTTGGAAACTTCAATCTACTCAAAGCCAGGAATATGTCACAAATTTAGAAAAAACTGCTTGCCCACAGAATTTTTTTTGTGACTTTTTATGAGAGTATTAAATATCTTGGAAAGGTATTCTCTTCACACCAAAATACATTACTGGTGATAAAAGGTTTGTGTGGGACAGTGAAGTAATCTCAAGTGGCATCATAGAGCTTTGCTTGCTCAAATCCCACTGATTAGTATCAGCAGTCATTAATTATGAGCGTCAGAATGGGTGATGTTCTCAGATGAAGCAGAACATGTTTGGCTGTGCAGCTCAACCCTCTAATGATGCTGGTAAACAGAAAGATAATTGTCCTTTAAGATGACTGGGGAAGTCATTCTAAAGGAATGTCACTTGAACACTGAGAAGAAGAGACAGTGCAGTCAGTGTACACTAAAAAATACAGGGATGTATGTATGCATCCTGTCACATACTCCCATGCACAGTACACAGAAATGCAGATATACATACTGTCTGTTTACTAATAGATAGACACACCTGCACTCATCTAAACATCATTTCTTACCTGTAAAATCGGTGTTGCTGGGAAGGATGTCACTAGGGAACTGATAGTAACTGTTTCCAGAAAATCTTGTTCCTCTGACAACTGGATCTTGCGGGTCAGAGAGAGAGACATCTGACCTTTCCACCTAAAAAACCCCCCCCAAAATATGATAATGTATAAATACCTGGTATCTAGTACAGCGGTAGTACTCAAATTAAAACTGAAGTCATAGATTGTAGTTAATTATGTTTAGTATAAAATCACATACTGAAATTTTCCAAAAATAATATACTTGTGAGCAGAATTTTTTTTGTTTTTAGATGACCATGTGTATATCAAATGCAATAAAGCACTTAGGTCCATATGGGCTTGCACTCTCAACATGGCACAGATCCTCTTTCTCACTACTTCCAATGAGTCTCATTATCAGTACTATTATTCCTCTGTTTTAGACATATCCTGTGTGGCAGAGGATAAACAGTGGAATCAAAGATAGGAAGTTCTCATGATTTCTATGTATACACAGTGTGGATGATGAGCTGACAAACAGATACACACACTGGGTTTATTTCTCACTTCCAGCATGAAAAGAAAGTAATGTAGTCTGTGCCAGTGAGAAAACACAGAATCTTAGCTAACTTTGTTCAAGTGTGGAATGATTTAGATTTTAAAACACTGAATGCTGGTAGCATTAGCTTTAGCCCCTGGGAACTACACACATCAGTACCAACTTTTCATCTCAATTTATGCCATATCTACAGTCATGCCTGTGGCTGGCATGAGTCTAAGCAAGGCAATAGATGAAAACAGTTATTCATTACTGTGAATTTCTGTCTAGCTGCAAACAGAGACAAACAGACACGCTTAATGACCTTATCGTGCCACATAACCTGCAGGCGTACTTGTGGTTCCTGCAGTATTTAAAAGTAGAATCAGAAGTCAGAGCCTTCAGCCTTCAGGTCCCCCTTCTGTGGAACCAGCTTCCAGTTTGTATTCGAGAGACAGAAACCCTCTCTACTTTTAAGATTAGGCTTAAAACTTTCCTTTTTGATAAAGCATACAGGTAGGGTTGGATCATGTGACCCTGAATCCTCCCTTAGGGTAGGGGTTAGGGTTAGGCTACTGTGGGATTCCCATGATGCATTGAGTACTTCTTCGTCTTCACTTGACTTTTTCATTCACTATGTGTTTATACACCTCTCTGCATGTAAGTATTAGTTATTATTAATCTCTGTCTCTCTTCCACAGCATGTCTTTGTCCTGTCTTTATCCAATCACCCCCAACCGGTCGTGGCAGATGGCTGCCCCATCCCTGAGCCTGGCTCTGCTGGAGGATTCTTCCTGTTAAAAGGGAGTTTTCTCTTCCTACTGTTGCCAAAGTGCTTGCTTATAGGGGGGCATATGATTGTTGGGGTTTTCTCTGTTTTCTTTGTATTATTGTAGGGTCTTTACCATACAATATAAAGAACCTTGAGGCAACTGTTGTTGTGATTTTTGCGCTGTATAAATAAAATCAAATTGAACTGAGTGTAGGGCAGTGCTCTTACCTGATATAGAGGGTATGGTCCATTAAGTTGGGCTGGGGGGTCCCACTCTATCTGAATGGTAGTTTCATTTATTGGATATAATCGAGGTGAAGACAGTCCTGAAGGTGCTGCGAAGAGGAAAGTAAAGAAACGGAAAGGAAGAACAGAAAGTGAATGTTAAATCAATGAAATAGGAAGCCATTGTATTGTAAATGATGAAACTTTTCAAAAAACTTTGAAAAAGGGTATGTTTATTTTTATTTGGCAGGACCTCTTCTTTGAACATTTTCCAAGTGTTTAATAATGAAGAAGACAAACTGGTGTGGTTTTGAAAGCAAAATGGTTTCCCACTCTTGCTTGATATAGAATTTCAGTTGCTCAACAGTCAGGGCATCTTCTGTGAAGTTTTTTATTTCATAATTTACTAAATGTTCTCAACGGGTGGCAGGTTTGGACTGAAGGCAGGCCAGTTCAGTATCAGCGCTCTTTTACTACAGAGCTGTGGTGTTATACATTGCTTTTCTGCAAAAATACAAAAAGCTATGTAACCACAGCTAATTTACCCAAAAAACATTCAAACACATTAAGAATAAATACATTTTGTGTGATTGCACTTTCCTTCAGTAGAAGCTTATTTCTTTCAGGCTATACAAAAGTCCCATTTTCATTTAATAGAAGATCAATTTAATTTCCTTCGTTCACTCAAGGTGTTAAATTAAATGTCCCTTTGAAACATACTGTAAAGTACTAGAGATGCAGTTTCAACACATATCATAAATAAATCTACCAGAGACTAGCTGATATAGGGAGGACAGATTTATAGGAATGGAGGAAAAAGCGTAGCAAGTGATAGACCGGTGTAGAGATGGGAAAGGTGTGTGTGTGTGTGCATTAAGTGTCCTTTCATTGTAGTGTTTCTCTATAGATGTGTGGGTGTGTTTCAGTAATTGTCTAAATGGTTCGTGGTAGGAGTAAATTAGCTTTCAGTGACACCCATGTGGATTATCTTTAGTGTGTCTTCTAACAGAGCCCTTAAAAGCAAAGTGGACAGCTTGTTTGGTGCCTCATCTTGGCACATCAAACCATAAATTACTGCCAATCGATAGCTTACCAGTCTATTGATATTGAGCTAGTGTGACATTTAGAACACTGTCAGTGCCACACACATACAGCATGGCCCTTGCTTTACACTATGGTGTACTATTTTTTTTTTTTTTTTTTGATGTATGCC
>VVHJ01037663.1:0-10018 GCA_015107715.1 Tylochromis polylepis
GAACGTAAGCGTTTTCAGAAATGATTGAAAACGATAGTGTGGACGTGGAGCGTTTTTAGGCGAAAACGCCGTTTTCAAATGTATCCGGAGTAGTGTAAACGTAGCCTCAGACACACAAACGGTAGTTCCAACACTTGTTCATTTTTCAGCACAAGTTTTCTAACACTTTGTAATTATGAATCTGAAAAAAGCCCAAAAATGTTACTAAAAGTTCTTCTTTGGCTGGGGTCCGGCATAAGTCCAGTAGTGCAAACTGGCATCCAGGGCTCTACTGTAATAAGTGTAATAATTTTAATAATTTTCTTGCTTACTTTGAATCACTTTTCTTATTTTATTTAATATTTAAAAGCAGATTTTAACACTAAATGATAGCCAGTAAGTCAGTGACACTGGGATTACTGTAACTGTTGTAAAAAAAAAAAAAATTATCTGCACGTCTGTCAAATTGACTAAAAGCACAATAATGCTGCGTGCATTTTGGCACATCCTCATCAGTTAATGCGTCATGCTTAACGATGTTTTATTTTAACTGATATGAACTCGTCCTTGTACTTGAACTCTTGCACAGATAACACAGGTCTGCATAAAAAAAAAAACTTTTTTCAGCTGCATGGGATATTTTTGGTAAATGTGATGTTTTTTTGGGTGCTGAATCCAAAAATGATCTCCATTTCCCTCCATCACGTACAGTTTTTTTTGGCAAAACATGAGGAGTTTACATTAAAAAAGCACAACAGCAATGAAAAAAATCAATATTTTATTACATTAACTATGCATAATTGTTCAGAGAGTCCTTACCTTTCACTATGAACACAATAAACCTGTTGGGACATGATCACCTGAGCTCCTCACACCGCCAAACCCACCAACCCCCCCACTGACCCCCCTAAATTCCTTCTATTTGTATTTCTCTTGAGTCTCGCTCTTAGAAATATTACATTAATGTAAGAAATCATTATTGGATATGGTTTTTTGACTCAAGTATTGGACACCAGATTTGAGTTTAAAAGGGAAATTGTAGCTTAATCACACTAAAAACATGAGTTTTGCAAGAAAACCTGATGAGATGGAATTTTAAAAATATTTTCCCTGGTTTCAGTAAAAATCTATTAGAAACAGTCAGAAAGTCCTGTGCAGTGTTTTGGTTGCAGACCTGTGTAATCAGTACCAGTATCAGTCTATTGCAGTGTTTCCCAACCTTTTGGAGCCACGGCACACTGCCAAACAAAAACGTCACAAAAAGCACATTGATCATTTCTCCCCGCGCACCAGGCATAGTGGAACTGGCTCGGTTTGTCCCCGGTATACCTTTGTTGCTTTCTTCTGACCACTACTCATGCCAGGGCACATTTTAAGTTTGGAAATGTGCTGAATCTTCCAGTGTTGTTTAAACCATCCAGATTTTGCGGAGTTTGTTTCGCCAGCGGACACTGATTTCTTTTATTTATTTTTTTTAAACTAATGTATGTATTAATGTGTAAAAAGCTCCATTTTTAATACATTACAGTACTGGCATGTCTAATAACTGTACAGCTGTGTTTACTGACCCAAACAGCAGTTTATGAAAACAAGTCCTTAAGGTTAAAAATTTTTTTTAAAATGTTCGGAAAACGTCAAGAACGTATGTATGTATCTCAAAAAAAAGAAGAAAAAGGTGCACGTAGCAGGCACTGACAGCAGAGATTTCAGTCTGCTGGGCTTCTGGTTTGATACCTCTCACTGCTGTTTCACACACTTGGACACTTGACTGCACAGACTATTTTATCTCCCACGGTGTTGGAGGTGATGCTCTGAATAAATGAACAAGGATTTGGACACACCACCGAATTCATCTGCAGTCCAGTTTGGTATGAGAAAGCTTCTTGACAAGTGCACTAGTGACACAGAGAACATATTAAACATCGGCTCAACATTCCAGTTTTGATATTTCCAACACAGTGAAATGCAGCCTGCTGATGAGGTTGTGTTAAATGTTGGAGAACGAGATGTGGTGCTGCCAGTCTTGCTCTTGTCTTGTTTAATATGATAGATTGTTAAACTTGTTTGTTCATTGCTGTATGTTTGTGTGTATGTGTGTTGGATTTTCCCCCTTTCACACTAAGTGGCCGTTTTATAGATCGACGATCACTCAGCCAGAAAACTCAACACTTGCTTGTTTGTTTCAAACTCTGATTCTGCTGATGATCAATAAATAAGCGGAGCATTTCATCACGGACCAAACTGGATATTCGGGCCTTGATTCAGGGTGCCAACCTGTACGTGCATGCAAGCGCACCTCTGCTTTTTACATTTTTCCATTTTATTTTTTTCCTAGGCTGCTAGTAAGATAGACTGCTGCCATAAGAGATGTTTTTGTGTTTGTAGGAATTCCTCGTATTGCATGTGCAGTAGAATCAAATAAACATTACAAGGACTGCTCAGATCGTAATGTAAAACATGATTGCCGCTCAACTATAGATATTTTCACTAATTAAAACTGCAGCAATGCTGTAATTTGCATTTATACTGTCTTACATTTGACCATTTCATTGATCTGTTATCCTATCCTGTGGAAGCATCTTCTCACTTGATTTTAAATGGACATCTTGTTTCACACCAAGATTTTCCACATAACGGATAAATCAAGAGACCTTGAATACCAATCTACAGCTCTCCTTCTTAGATCTTCACTGAGGTCCTTGGATTTTCCCGTAGCTCTGAGTATTGGTAAATTCAGGGAGCGATGTCCAACAAGTCCTTTTTTTCATTACAGACAAAGAGAAACTACCAGCTGTAGTCAATCATGATCACTAATGAGAATAAGCCCTGGATCTGGCGAGTTCAAAGACATGGCAGAACCTTTGGCAACACTTAGAAAAATATTTAATGAGCACATGAAACACTACACGTATAAAGGCTTACATTAGTTTACTCGATAACTCAGAGGAAAATAAGGACAGTCAAACTAAGACTACGTTTACACTTTAAGTAAATGTATTTAAATATATGAGCCTTATGTATTTGTGTATGTGGAGTAGAGAAAATCCAAAATAAATTCAAATTTAGACTGTACAATTATTTCACCTTGGAAAAAGAACAGTTCAAAGAAATCATTAAATGCCCAAATTACCATGACATTCGTGGCTGTGATGAAGGTGTATGCAAACATTCGTCCTGAACTGTACGAGATGGATAACAGAAGATGTTTAGATGAAAATGTCCTTTAACACACACACACACACACACACACAAACAAACAAACAAACAAAAACCCATTCATCACATCATAAGTGGGAATGTAAAGCTAATACATGACACAACCCTGTCAGGACTAATTTGACAAATAAAAATTTTATCTTGTATTTTTAACACAGTTTGTAGAGACGTAAATGGTATTCTGAAAAGCTTTTCAAATGATTTGAAAAACGACCTTCAGGGTGTTTATACTGAAGACGCCTGTCAAAGATAAATTCAGGCTACTTACTTGCCTGAATTACTAAATTAGAACAAATATAGAATAGACGTTGTATAGGCAGTAAAAAACACCTCATGTACAAATGAAAAAAATAAACAAGACATAAATATGTAAGATATAAATTGTTTCTGGGGCGGGTCAAAGATATTTTATTGTGGTTATGTATAACTAGCACAAATAAAGATTATAAAGTCGCGTCACAGATGTGTGTCTTGCCAGAAACAGCTGAACTAATTTGGATTCATAAAAAACGTTTAATTAATTGGTATAAATGGTTCAAGCTAAATGGTAACACCTTTGCTGATATTACCTATGCAGACATGTCAATGAGGTCATCCAAAAACAATTTAAAATAGTTATCTAACTAACACACAACAATGCAGTGATGACAGCAGTGTTATGCTGGTAACTGCATATTGCATACAAGTGTAGTAATATTGTTTTTAGCAGTATTACTTTTTTAAAATGAGTTTTTCTTACGTCAGGCCGTGATAGTTGCACAGTATTTTAGTGATGCAAATGAAAAGAAAATTTGACTAATAATTACAAAAACAGCAAAAAGAAAATTTTCATAAAATCAATACACTACATAAAAATCCGACTTTACAGAGGAACGTAGTTTCTGAAGCTTCATCGTGTTTTAACCACATTGTGATATTATGGCAGCGATACTTTCCTAGAAGTTGTTGCCACTAAATGTTATGCAGGGTTTTTGTTTTGTGTGTTGGGGAAGCAGTGGAGTAGGAACTGCAACACTGAGCATCTCTGTCTCTCTCGCTCACACACACACACACACACACACACACAACTTCTTTTACCTTGAGCATTTTATTCCAGACACGTTCAGTTGAACTCCTCCATCCTCCTAGTTCATCCATGATATCTGTCAATAGAGCCTGCAGCTGTGGAAGTTTACACACTGGCAACACAAACACAGACACACACACACAGGACCAGAGACTGTAGCATAACATTGCACTTTCTCTCTAAAAGACAACCAAACATACAGTTTGTCTATGTATATTATAATGGTATGATTTTACACACATTTATATACGTTTACTCTCCTAAATAGAACTAACACACACACATGTTAACACATGCACACACACACACACAAACCCCTGATTAAAAATCCATGTGCAATGTGTAACTTTCCATAGCCTGGTGATCTCTGTACAGTGTGTACCAGGCAGTCGCAGTGCTGACTCACTGAGAGGCAAGCATGTACACATGCAGTCCCACTGGTACTGATATTTTCAGCTCATATTTTTACATTGTACCCTGGAAGTACTGGAAGGTCAAAGGTCGCAGTCACTTCCAAAGTAGATGCCTCTGCTTTGGAAGTGACTGCAACAATCTACGACTCTGAGTCTTGATATTTGGGGACATGGGATAGATCCTGGATATTTTACAGGCTGCTTCCATTGCTTAAAAATCTGGTATTACCCACCAAAATCTGCTTCCATACATAAACTGCATGTTACTGCTCTCTATCGTGTGCATGCATACTGTGCATGAACAAAATAATAGAACAGATGTGACGTCTGACAACGTAGAGATACTTAATATTTTTACTCTTCGGCGATGAGCCAAAATGTTGAGAGTGGGATGGAAAAAAATAGATATTAAATCCATCAAATTAATTAGAATAATACAATATTTGCTGAAAAGAATGAGACATTTATTAATTTATCAGTACCGTGTTAGGATTAGGTAAAGTTTATTGTAAGTTAGATTGAAGTTAACTGTATGTATTCTGAGAAAGGATAAACCAATCGCATTTAAGAAGGAATACTTTAACTGGTAAACAAAGGTGAATTTATTTGAGTCAAATGCAGGAAATTAAATAATAACAAATTGGCCAAAACTGGTACAAAGAAAACAGTGGAAACAATACTGAGAGCCAAAGACGTAAATGAAAAAGAAGAAACAGAAGTCCAATTCTGATGCATATGTGTTTTACATTTAGAGAAACATTCATTTAAAGAAATATTTCCGGGGATGTGTGCTCGCTTCAGGCGTAGACTGGAGATAAAAGATGAATGTGCCACTGGGACATCACTCACTGGTTTGTGAAGTCTTGCTGTGAAGCATCAAGCTGAGAAGTACAGCCATCACCATCTTGATGGGATTACCACTGTTGACAAGCTGTGGTAATGACAGGAACGTTTTAGTGCTAGTGCCCACTTGTTTTGGTCATCCAAAAGCATGAGCGCTGAAAGAATATGGTGGAACATGCACACATTTTATTTCTCTCCCCTTCGTGCTTTAAACCCGGCCAAAATCTGTATTGTGGAATGCCCAGGCGTTGTAGGGAGGTCATACAGGCACGTGGAGGCCACACACACTACTGAGCCTCATTTTGACTTGTTTTAAGGACATTCCATCAAAGTTGGATCAGCCTGTAGTGTGTTTTTCCACTTTCATTTGGAGTGTGACTCCAAATCCAGACCTCCATGGGTTGCTACATTTGATTTCCATTGATAACGTTTGTGTGATTTTGTTGTCAGCACATTCAACTATGTAAAGAACAAAGTATTTAATAAGAATATTTCATTCATTCACATCTGGGATGTCTTATTTTTGTGTTCCTTTTATTTTTTCTTCATTTTTTTTTGAGCAGTGTACATTCAAGATTTGTTTTGGGTTTTTTTTTTCTCCAAAATATTTATCACATCATGCCTGATTTTGTTGATATTAAATAATAATTTATATAGCAGTCTCATCAGCATGTGTGCTAGACATGACAAGTGCTCACGTCACACTTCCTTAAGCTGCTCTTTTGGACTACGAATAGCTTCAAAGAAGTGTGATCTGTTACAAATGCCGTTTCTATATCATGCTGATGTCTTAAAATTAAGGTAAGTTTAGAAAACATTATAACAGAAAGAGAGCGAGCTGGCACTAAAAAACAAACAAACAAAACAAAACAAACAAAAAAAGCCACATGAGAATTCCACAGCAGCAGCTGGTGACAGGAGTATAACTTCCATTGGAGAAAAAGATAACAACAACAACAACAACAACAACAACAACTCTGAGAAAGTCAACTTTTTAAGATGTTTTTAATCAATTTGGATTGGTGAAAAATGCTCTGTTAGCTTTCATACACTTATACTTTCGTTGTCCCTCTTCCAACTGTTTAAAAGACATATTGCTATCACGAACTTAATTTAAGTTTACATGTTTTTCTTTCAACCTCTGCAATTTGCGTTGTTATCACATTAACATGTGATAGACTTCAAATGGTTGGTTGTAACATTGTCTTGTAATCCACCATTGTTTTAGAGTGAAGATAAATATGCCATCCCGAGTGACATACATTTTAATAAGCTGCCAACAAAAAAAACACGTCGGGTAATATTAAATGTTATTAAATAAAATGTAGGTTAATTATTGGCATTAAGAAATGTTTCTCTGGTGGTGGTGGCTGGTAGCCTTTCAGCTAGCAAACCGCTTTTTGACACAGAGAAACTGCAGCAAGACCAACAGAGGGCGCTATAACCCCGAATTTATTCCTCGCCCTGTAGTCAAAAATCCCAGCAGGGTTGGCAGCAGACCATATGAAAGCAGCTTTGACTGGTGGGCGAGTCACAAGCTACGTTTAATTACAACAATTCACGCGTAGTACACTCAGAGAAATGTAGCCAAGGTTATAAAAGTGCAAAAATATCTTTCTTAAATTGCAGATGCGAAGCCGGAGAGACATTTTCTCTAGGCAAAGAAGTGGATCATTGAACTCACCACACGCTAGGACAGTTTGTTGTGAGCGCACAATGTCCACAACACGTTTCCTTTTGTTTTACAATTTTCGAGTAGCTAGCTAGCTGGCTGGCTAGCAGCACAATCTGTTAAAAGCCCCCTTTTTAGTTTGAAGGAGACCCGAGAGTTACTGCCCGAAGTCTGATGTGCACCCAGCGTCCTCCTCGGTCATGCTGGTTATCACGACTGCTACAGAAACACTAAACTACTGCGAACCGATTAATTACTGAAAAAGATTACATTAAGCTCGCACTGCAATAACTTACTGGGTGTTTGCGTTTTCCATTACCAAACTGTATAATGTACCGCATTAGTGTACCTTACAGTTGAAGCATATTAGTAGAATGTAGCTGAGGGGGCAGTGACTTTATTGGGCGAGCCTGGACCTTCGAGGCCCGTCCTAAAAGCCGACGCTGAGTCTCAGCGAATGCTAAACATCTGTCTCTGGTTACTAACCGAGCAGCTGTCCGGGACCTGCGATTAGCATTATCGTGCTAGTTTTCGTCTTGTCGTGGTAAACGCTGGCCTTGGATTTTTACCAGAGACCAGAAAAGGGCGGTTACGAAACTCCATGTCCCACAATTCCTTCAAACCAATAAGGCACGCTTGTTACGTAATGTCTGTTGTGTGTTTGTGCTGCTTTCGGGTTATGTCGGAAAAACCACAATGCAAAATATTAGATAAACAATCAGCAACAATGCTGACCACTCTAACACTGAAGAGCAATGAAAATAAAACGATTTAACTGTTTTCAATTCATTTTAAAATAGATTTAATAATAAAGAAATCTCACTTAATACTCTGCTTTCGGATGTCTGAGAAAATATTGAGTTCTAATGTTCGCATTATTAAATAAACAACACACTTACATAAGCAATTCATTTTGATTTATTCAAAGGTCTAACAAAAACTGAGTTTATTCGAATTATTTAACGACATTGTTCAGTATGCTCAGTGTGAGCATAGTGGAGATGTTTTATTTCAGTCATTTAATTATTAGCTATATAAGTGCTGAGCAAAGCAACTTTCGGGGGGTATTTTACCAAATCTGTGTCAGGCTTTTTTTTTAGGATGTTTTCCAAATTAGTAAAATGACCAGGAAGTATCTAAATAACAGCCATGATTACAAGCTGGTGAAATTCTCTAAATGCCAGGAAAAGTTGCTTTAGTGCTTCCTTTCTTGTGTTATTTTAGTAAGGATACACAGGACCACCCTTTACAAGGGAAGGAGATAATGCACTTGAGGCATTTTCAGTCATATCTGCTGGGTTTCCTGTCATAGGAGAAACAGGATTGTAATCTTGAACAGCCATTTCATTTCACTTTTGTAACTGCTAGCCAATATGTCAGTGTATTCACAGTTTGAATTTTTTTGTAACTCTTTCCAATAAATATTTTTGGAATACTTAAATTGTTTTTGAGACCCTAAATACAAATCTATCACAGAACTGGTTAAAAAAAAAAGGATTAAAGAAGCATATAATGTGTCTGTGAATATAACCGTGCTTGGGCAACTGGACAGATGGACCTGGAGTAACACATCAATGTTTAAGTTGAGTCAGGCCTAACTACAGACAATCCAGCAACATGTCTTCATTAGGTGCAAACTTCAGTCAGTCATCAATCACTTGCTTTCTCTGAGAATTCTACATCAACAGGAGTTTAATCAGCCATTCCTCCTTCTATCAGACACACGCTTTGGATATGGAAGCTGGTAGGTGAAAAATTCATTTTCTTGTAGGTTTTACTTTCTGAAAACTATGACATGACCTATTCTGCTCAGTTCCAACTCCCCTCCTGAACTCTACTAGGGTAGCTTAGCTATTTATCTTATACTGGGCCTTAGTACAGCATCCGGTCTTAAACAAGCTGTTTATTTCCTTTCCTCCTTCCTTCTGATTGGCTGCCCCTGAAAATGAACCGTATGGTAGGTGGGGCTTCTGTCTACCTGAGATGCCCATATTAGGGATACCTGCTATCGTTGACATCATACAGCATCTAGAGTAGAAAAAAACTGCCTGAAACGGAGTGTTTAGAGCAGTGTGACGTCTGAGCTTTTGCTTCTCATATCTACACTGACTTCATCACTTGAGCATCCGAAACTATACCCAGTAATGTATAGAAATAATAAATCATATATATGAAAAAATACTATGTCATTATTATGTGAAAGGATTTCATTATAATGACACCAAGTGCTAAGTCATAATCATAAGATGATGTGACATTTTGCATAACAGCCTTTGTTGAAGACTCCCATCACCACTAATTGATGTAAGAAGCTGCTGTCCACCACCCTCCTCAAGATCCTTAAACGCATCATTGGTGGGGGGTGTGGATCCAGCTATTGCTTGCTGACTGGAAGCAGGAGGGTCAAAGCATGGGACCGCGGTTCGAGTACTGAGTCAGTCAAGCTAAACGCGGCGACAAAGGCGCCAGCTTCGCTTCAGACGGAACCGCCAGCGCTGTCATCTCGCCCCTTCACGCGGCTCCTTTCTCCGCGGCGCGAAGGGGCGACGTCGGACTCGGGTTCAGTCCACGCAGGAGGATGGAGATACAGAAAAGGGCGAATGGGTTCGACTACCCGGAGAGAAACGACGCCAAGCCAGCAAACGGTAGGCAAACGTGACGCCGAACAGCCTCCTTCGCGCCCACACGCGCGCGCACGCAGCCCGGCCGTGGCTGTCCCGGGCACTGCCGCTCACCTCAAAACACGAGCGCGTGGCGGTGGCTGTGTGGTCACTGCTGCTGCACGAGCCTTTCACGTGCACCGCAGCCTGTCTGAAGCGCACAAGTTTA